>PVKS010017933.1:0-41039 GCA_004027875.1 Aplodontia rufa
TATCATTATGTACTGAGTACTAATCTGAGTGCCTTATCTCATTTAATTCTCAAAACAGCAATATTTAGTAGACATTCTTAGTAGCCTTATACAATAAATGAAAAAAGTGGCATTGCCCAGAAAGTGATGAAGCAAGATGCAGCCTTTCTGAAACCCAGGCAGTTAGCTAGTAATTTTGAGCATAGGATTTCATTTAATTTTTCTCCTTATGCTAAGATGTCCTAGAAATGAAGCTAACAATGTTAATCATGAGAGATCTTAGTGACAATGTAGTTCTTTTCAGTTGTATTAGAAGTATTATTCCAATGGCAATTACTTCTATTGTCCAAATTAAAAGGAGAGGTTATATACAAAATCCTTTGTAAAATATAAATTGATTTAAAAAAAAATTTGTGAAGGTTAGCTGAACAATGTTGTGAAGTTATTATTTCACCCCTTTAGGCATTAATTACCTCTTCTAAATTTCATACGGTTATTTTGTGTATATTTTAATTAATGTTCTTAAAGTATGCAATGTGCAAACAACAGTTCCTTGTGCACAATAAGCATATGTGGCATATTGAATGCAGAAATTGCATCATTTTTTCATATTTCATTGTGTGGCTACCCCTTGCAATGGGTCTTTGCAGGCTTTCCCATCAAGAGGCAGAATTTATTTCCTAACCCTTGAGTTTTGTTTTGTTCCACAGAGTGCCATTTCTAACCTAAGCCTCAAGAGGCCTGCTATGTTCTGTTCTTTCTTTTGGATTCCTGCTGCCTCCATCAAAATATTTCTGAGCCATCCTAGAGGAAAATGAGACACCCTATAGAGTAGGGCCTAGTTATTGACCAGCCCATTCCATTGTCCATGCACCAGATGTATGAGTGAGCCCAGCAAAGCTTAGCTGAGCTGGGCCCACATCAGTGGGACTTCTCAGCTAACCTAAAGAGCTTGCTTACAAGAGAAAGAAAATGCATTGTTTTTAAAACCATTGTATTGTGGGGTGGTTAGTGACATAACAATAGCTAAGTGATAGCATGTGCAAAAAAAAAAAGAAGGAGAAAAGAAAATAGAAGTAACTAGAAGGATTCTTTTTATGTAAACATATTTTTTTAAAGAAATTTATGTTGTTTAAGGTTATGGGTAAACTTATCAGTAGTAGGCAATTTATTCCATCACCTAAATAGGGAGATGGGCCCCCTTCCAGGGACATGGATATATTTGAGATTGTCTCATACTTTGGTCATCAGCCTGTATAATGATGCTTCCAAGCAGAACTGCCCTCCAGTCTTTGCCCTCCTGCCCCTTAGAGTGTGATTTTAATCTATTTTTAAATATATGTGTTGACTGTCCTGATAAGAACATTAACCAAAACTTTCAACATGATATTGTGGACATATTAAGTGACACTGAGAATCCATATAAAAATGGTTTTCAGTTTTCAGAACACAGATTATCGTCTCTTCACTGTGAATGTTCAGCCAGTTGCAAACACAGTTAGCCACACTCTGAGGAAATCCTTCAATAGTGAAAGGATAAGGAACAGTGAGATCACCCTGTTCAAATTTGGCATTTAAATAGTGTTTTTCGGTTCAGAGCAATGATATTTACGTTTGAAGATATATACTTGTCCAATTACTTTCTCTATCCTTATTATTCACGTTGTGGTGCTTTAGAGAAGAGCCTGTTCCTTCACTGCAATCTTCTTATTAAATTAACTTTATTTTCAAGAAGCTCTAAAGATGAAAAGCACTCCGGATGTTAAATATCATTTAAATATTATATGAAGTGCTTCTCAAGTATTAACATTTGTAGGTAGCAAGAAAAAGAGAAACTGGTAGGCAGTGTGAACAGAAGGCTGAAGGGCAACTTAATAGCATTCTTAAAATTTTGGAGGGCTACTTTGTGTAGGGTCTCAAACAACTGTACCCTGTTGTCTTGAGGGACTTTATAATAGCAGAACAGGAGAAAATGGCATTAAACAGCAACAGGAAGGACCCCCAAATAATAATATATTCTTTCAGCATAAATTAAACAAAAGTTTATTGAGTGCCTTCTGGGTAAGTCTCTGTTGCAAGCATTCAGAATTAAGTGACCAAACCAGACAAAAATTACTGTAGTACTTCTAATAAATAGCCCTTCTTATTTGGGGAATGTTTGGAAAGCAAAAATCATATGTTTTAATGCTAAGTCTATTTCCTGCACTTGGTCCTTGGACTTCCTATGGAGCTACACAGTGAAGATGGGGTGTTGCCCACTGATGCTGAGGAATAGTACTGGCACCATCATGCTGGTCATCCAAGGTTCCACATGGTTTCAGCCTGCAGTCTCAGTTCTCCTTAATGGGAAGGATATCAAGAAAGGTGTTAGGATATAGTTCTTTACATTGCGATGTTCTTTTTATCTTTTCCATTCAATGGGCCATTTCTTTCAGTAAATCATTTCTTAGCTTCTTTGAACAAATTATCTTGCCCCTTGGCTGTGTCACTTTATCTGTTGATGTATATTTATGTATACACACACATACATATGTATCTCTATACACATACATATGTATATGAATAGTATGTTGGCATATTTCACATCACGTGTTTATCGTTGGCCATTTCCCAATTTCATTTTGCATTTTGATTTGCCTTCATGTGGGTTTTGCTCATGTGCCTGTCATGTGATTTTTAGTCTACATGTTCTAAGTAGGTGTCATCTTTTGTTTTTCATTTGTTCAACATACTCTTACATATTAGAGGGGATCATTGTTACATAATCATGTGTGCATGGATATTGACAAAGTAAGTCAAGGCCAATCCTAGTCCAGGATCTCCCCCCTTCATCCACTCCCCACTCTCATGTCTCTTCTGCATTACTTCCATATTATAGATGGAAATAAGCATATATATGTGTATTAATTTTGAAATTTCTGAGTTTCTCTGAATGCCTGTGTATAGTTGGGCTTCTCATGGAGTCAAGAATTTCCAGTTGCATTGATAAACCCCGTAATCCCTCCTTCCCCTCCCTGCCTTCCTCCCTTTTTCCCCCACCTTCATAGTTATGGTCACTCCTGCTTAAGTGAAATTTTACCTATATTGAGATTATTATTTAAGCTTAGCTAACCTTCATCCTGTCTTAGGTTTTTCTCTAGCTTCCACACACGAGAAAAAAATAGTTGGCCCTTAAGTCTCTGAATTTGGGATATTTCACTCAGCATAATTTTTTCTATACCATCCATTTGGCTGCAAATGCCATGATATTGTTCTAATAGCAGAGTAGAACCCCACTGTATGTATGAATATATAATACACATACATACATACACATATACCACAGTTTTTTAATTCATTCATCCAGCGTGGGGCATTTGGGTTCTTTGGATGGCTTGCCTTTTTTTCTTTTTTGTGGTACTAAGGATTGAACCCAGTGGCACTCCAGCACTGAACTACATCCCGGTTCTTTTTACTTTTATTTTGAGATAGGGTTTCATTAAGAGAAACTGCTGGAGATCTTTTATTTTCAAATTTAGGTACAAAAATAGTTTTAATTACCTGATGATAGATAAGTAAGAGAGTCAAATGAAGCAGGGTAGTAGAAAATATTCTATTAATAGTGAAAGCTACTTTCTATCAAATGTTCACTTGACTACAAAGAAACCACTGCTGATTTTCACAGTAACTCCATGAATTCAACATTTTGGTTCTCATTTCATAGAGGTGTAATCCAAGCCTCTTGGACATATGGTCAATTTTTCAAGGTCATGATACCAATCATCAACAGAGCTCATATTTGAATCTTGCATAATTGCAAAACTCTTTTTTTTACACCTTGGTGTTGTAAAAATACTGTCTAATTTTTTTACATATAGCAGTTACTTTGTCACTATGCATACAGTCTAAGCTCCGTAACTGCCGAGCCACAGCTCCTACCCCTTGATTCTGCTTTTAAGGCACATATTCTACCCAAATCTACCATGTCAGGAAGCTAACACAGTAAATAAAAGGTGAGACTGTTTTGAACTGTACACAATGTTTCTCTGGGAAAAACCTTCCCATACTGTTGTCTTGTTGTTTTTGGTTGATTTTACCGACTTCATTTCTCTCCTCTTTTGTATTCTTGGATATTGTAATCATGACATCACTCCTTACACCAATCGTTATGTGTGTTTTTACCTCTTTTCCCTTTAGCCATTATTTGATAGAAATGGACTGGATGATTCCATGATACCCGCCCGACCCCCACCCCCACCCCCACTCTCACCCTGAGCATCTCAGACTCCTTTTGCTTCAGGAATGATTCCTTCGTGAGGGAAAGGTATGAATTGGGGAAAATGCTGTAGAAGCTTGGAAAAGGGTGTAACCATGTATAGGGGAAGCAATCTGGAGAAGCAGGACATATCTTATCCGTGATATTTCCATGCTGTGGAGTGACTAAGAATATAGAAAGGATATATCAGATTTCTCTAGCTTTTTGCCTGTTAAAGTAGCCTGTATTTCAGAATTACAGTTTTCTGGGGCCACTGTTAACACACTAAAGCCAGAGTAATATTGTAAGGAATAAAACTCGGAAGATATACATTCCTATAACACTCAATGTATATCATGCACATAACATGGGAAAGAGGCTACAGTCTAGTAGAAATCTATCTCTTATCCACGACAGCTTGTTTTCCTGAGCCATACATGTACACATCAGTTTGTTGAAAGGGCAGGAAATAGAAGCCAAAAATACACCAAAGATGATTCTTGTTTACTCTCTATTTTCATGTTTGTGTATGTGAAAGAGAAGAAGAAAAATGTGTGTGTGTGTGTGTGTGTGTGTGTGTGTGTATGTGCACATGTGCTTGCATGTGTGTTTCTTATTTGTTTCTGAGGTAATAAGAGTTCCCTTAGGAGACCCTTCCTCTTGCCCAAATGTCTGTCCTCCTGTGTTTCACTGCTGTCTTTTACTTATCTAACCTCTTATTGCTTCTTTTGCATTATTTGTTCACTTAAGTTCATGGAATAAGTGTGTTTTTCAATAAAGTTGTTTAATTGAGTTGCTCCATTTTAATATTACCTGATTAAATTCCAAGTTTTGCTTTTTAAGACTAAATTATTATAGAACTTCCAAAATGAATATTGTGATAATGATGACTTGAAAATATAATGGGGACTCTTGTCTAGGGCCGACTTTATTTTGTTTAAACATATTGTCTGTTATAATTACTGGAAACATAGGGTAAAAATACATATTCATGCATATTTTTAAAGTATATGTAAGAGAAATAGTAGATGACACATATAAGAACTCAGACATAAATATTCACAATGGTAAAGAACTGAGTAGTCTATATAGTAGTATCCTTAAATATTTCTAGGTTAACGAAGAATGCAATTAAGTACGTTTGGAAGGTAAGGCTCCCTGGGACTCTAAACAATGATATTTGTCTAGAGATCTACCTTGTTTTTCCTCCAAGGCTATCAACAGTAGAATCACTCAGCAAAGAGTGATTTTGACGTACACAGCATCACAGAAATGATGAAAGAAAGCCTTATCTTAGAATATTATTGGACTTGAACAGAAAGAACTATTTCATCATGTCAGTTTCCTAGGAGATAAACTTTACTCAAGTTGGCTGGCCCTAAGTTTGATCCTTGCTTATGTCAATAGCCTTGGCTGACTCAGCCTATGTAGCTCTTTGAGTCTAGCCACAGAAGCCTTCCTCTGTTATTATGATTTTTTTTAATGTCATAGTCCTTTGTTCTTCAGTGGTTTACTGCTTCCTCTTTCTGGAGGGCTTCACCTATTTGGTTAATCCCAACATCCTTTAGAACTCTATCTCTTTGAAGAAGTTCCTCTTCCCTCCCGTTACAGTAGGATTCCCTTTCTATGCTCATAATTTTTAATAAGTTTATTTATTGGTTGCAAACATTGGATGTTAAATATACTGTCAGTGTTTACATTCTTTTTTGCTAGGATGTAAGATAATGGGGCAATGATACTTTACCCTTGTTTCACCATCCTCTGTCCTCTCCATGCTTAATACAATGATGAGGTGCTGTTGGTGCTTATTGCTTGATTGAATAAATGGATGCATAAATGTATGAATGCACAGGTAAGTCCAAGGCTAGAACCATGGAGAGAAAACAGATTAGAACTGGGAGGGGAGAGCAAAAAAAGGAACAAATAGAATAGAAATACCAAATGTAGGGGAGATGGTGGAAGGTAATGGTGGAAGAAGATGTTTAATACTTGAAAACTATTTAGAAAAAGATATGATTGTGAAGGTTCAGAATGTCATAAAAAAGAGGAGGGCAGCGTTTGCTTTTTGAAAATTTAACTTAGATATCTTTCCCTTGGCATTTGGAGTATGTGGGCATAGTTTTCAACAGGATGAGTCTGACACTATATCTGTCACTTTACTTTTAGGGCCCTTATGAGGTATAACCCTTTTCAAAAAGATTTCAAGAGACTAACAATATTTAAAGTATATATATCTGGGAAAGAAGGTAGAATCAATGCCATAATTGGTGGAAAAGGAACTAGGAGATGAAAATATAAAAATGTCTGTACCATTAAAAAGAGTAGCCTTAGATGTGGGTTAAGATCTAGATAATAGTTCCCTGGGCAGGGCGGGGGGGTGGATCTAGATTTTCTGTGTTCTGGAAGATTGTACATTTGAGGATCTTTCTTTAAGAGTGCTAATACAAAATTCGATATATGAATTTGGGAGAGATTTGTGAAAATAAGCTTAATTAACTGCATTAAAATTTTGCCTTAGCTCAGCTGTGTTAATGGCTCTGCAAATTTGGGAGGGTAATATTACTTCTTTAAACCTCACTTTTCTTTATATAAAATGGACAAAACAGATACTGCAGTGAAAGACTGGTGTGATTTGGAAATCTTATACTTTACAGGTAAAAATATACCTTGTAACCTGTGCAATAGAATCAGACATGGCTGCTATCATGATATTAATTTATTTTTTCTTTGTGGCCATACTTATATCACATGTTTTTTCAAATAAGAGAAACCGGTTGGTACCATATTAGTATTTTTCCCCAAGAATTAAGACTTGCTGAACAATATATTAATATTCTTTTCACTGACCCTTATTTATTTGTGGTGGTCATGCTCATTAAACATTGAATGTTTATTATAGCTGTGCTGAGTCAGGTGTGAACATGGGCCTACTGACTGGCTAGGGCTTAAAATACTCAACCTCTCCTCTGTGTTGCTGAAACTTTTTTTCTTGATTCTAATTCCTACTTGTCTGTCAAATGATAATTTTGTCTTGAGGGAATGGAATTATTTGATAACTCCTTTCCCCTACTGCTGCTGGTTCTTGTCAGTCTGTCAAAAAGCAAAAGGAAAAAAAAGTATTTATGATAAAAGTAAAAAGTTGCATTTAAGCTTGTAGGAATTAAAGTTATGTTGTTATATAACATCTGTCCATTTAACTTGATAGTTGTCTCATATTTCTGCACTTCTAGCAGCATTCCCTGGGGGGCTGCAATTCTTTGAAATAAATTATTATATTTTTACTTTTTTCTTAGATGTTGGGGTTTCCCACACAGAATGTAATTAGATAAGCTCTCTCCCATGTGCATAAAAATAAGGACAGATACACAAGATTAAGCACAGTCTTTATAATGTACCCATTGTATTTATCCATCTTGGATGCTGAAGAGAATCCTAGTGTTGTTCATTCTAATCTTAGCACAACTATGTGTGTGTGTGCATGTGTGTCCGTGTATGGAGGGGTGGGGTGGGGAATGTAAGCAAATATAGCCAAAGAAAGACAGGAGAGGGGGAGAGAAACACTTTTTCTCAATTTGTTTCTGATTATCATTTGTGTAGGGGTGTGTGTACTGTGCACGTGCGCGCGCTTGTGTGTTTCTGAGGATGGAATCTGGAGTCTCATGGGAGCTGAGCACATGCCCTAACATCCAGCTACACCCAGTCTACTGTATCTGTTTATCTACCTCTTTGCCTATCCAGTTATCCAGCAGATATTAGCCCAGTTTCAGTCCCAAGAAAGGGAATCTGTTTCTGAGACCAGCAAGGGATAGTTCTGCTGAGGAGGAAACAGGAGTGAGGAACAATAACAGAACAGACAGTGTGTAGAATTGAGGTGACATTGGGTGAGTCAGCAAAGTTTTCTCCTGTGTAATATAACTATAATAATCATCACCTAACAGGATTGTTTTGAAGATTGAATATAATACCACTTAACATGACAGCAACTTCCTAAGGGTTCAATATTTGTTCCTAACACAAAGATTTTGTATTGAGTACTTGCAAGCCTGGACCAGAGGAAGTGCTCAATGAAGACTGCTGAATGGGTTGAGCATGGTGCAGCACACCTGTAATCCCAGTGGGTCTGGAGGCTGAGTGAAGAATTTTGTAAATCTGAGGCCAGACTAAGCAACATTGTGAGACCTTACCTAAAATTATAAAATAAATAAACAAAAGCGCTGGGGATATATAGTTCAGCAGAAGAACACTCTTGAGTTCAACCCCTAGTACAGCACACACACACACACACACACACACACACACACACACACAAGATTCCTGAATGAAGACCTAGGTGCAAGGGCAACTGCCTGGGTCTTCGGTCTGGGCACTCTACCTACACAGATGTAAAAGTAGAAAAAGCAGTATTAAAAAAAGGGAAAGTGAAATGCTGTGATAAAAAAATAGAAAGATTGTTTTATTCTTAAGATTCTTTCCTTTGAAAGCCTCAGATGTGCTTTTAAAAAATTTCCCTCAGGGCTCATGATTTCAAGAACTGGATATGAGTACGTTCTGAGCACCCTGAGACATGCCTCCTTAGCACTGCGTTTCAGAACAGGTGCTCAAAACGTTCAGTAAAATACATAATCCCCTAGAGAGAGTGAAACAACTATTTCTTCAAGGAGCAGAATTAGGACTCAGAATGGCCACATTTTGTATCAGTGAAAGCCAGTATAAAAATAGTAGTCCCTTGATTTCAGTGAACAATGAACTCTGAGATAGGAGTTGCCATTATTTTAATGAATGGCTCAGAGAACTAAATGATCTTGTCCAGGATCATGGAACTAATGAGTGACAGAGCTAAGATTCAGTCCTGGTCTGGTTGATTCCATAGCTACCACACCAAATTGTTTTAGATATTTTAAATAAATACTTTAGTGTTATCCAACAAAATATTGTTTGATATTGTCCAGTCTCATCTGCTACTCCGAAGTCTCTCCTGATGTAGACAGAAGCTATAGGCATCGAAACTACACCTGAGATACATTTGTAACCTGGCTCTTGAGCGTTTGAATCAGCCTCTTTTTAACTTCCTTTCCTCCTAATAGTGTTGAAGCCATCCAGTCATGGTCAGCAAGTAGGAAACTTCAGGAGACTTTTAAATTTAATTCTTAATAAATAATAGATAGGTTTTGCTACCATGAGACATGAAAGGGATGTTCCATGTAACTTCATTTAGGATTATGTATTTTTAAAAGCTTAGCTGAAACACTTTAATGGAAGCTTTTGTTAAACAGTTTTCAAGAAATCAGTCTAAACCTAGGAATAGGAAGTAGCTTGAAGTGCTATTCTTGGAGTAATGTATTTTGAAAGGATACAAAGGGAAGGTTTGAGAACATTAAGACCAAGTATATTTTCCTCTGTACTTTGGTTCAAGAAAATTTGATTTCATTTTCTCACAATATGGCATAAAGGATGCCAGCTGGTGAAACTTACTTCTTATTTATCATCCATGCCTTGGGGAGGGTAAATGATGAGTCCCAGGGAGAAAAGGGAAACACATGGCATATGATGTTATTTCAAACAACATGAAATTTCAAAAACAAAGTACAAAACAAATCATCTTATTTCATTTCAAATGCTCATACAAAATAAGAAAAACAATTACTTTTTATATATTAATATTTTCACTTTTAGATTAAGCATAATCTAATTTTAAACATAGTTACTGTAAATTGCATATTATCTCAGACATAAAATTGATGCTTTAACCTATGTCAGACTAATGGTTTTAAATTAGCAACATGATCAGTCCTTTGTATATTTATTTTCTTCTTTTTTGGATATTTATTTTCAATTCAACCTTTTTGGCACAGTGTAATACGTATGCAGAGAAAGGGAAAGTATTTTTGAAGGAATGCAGAATACTAGTCTTGATTATTACATCAATGTGGTTAAGTAGGGTACAAATTTACTCTTATTTTCTAGTATTTTAATGTTCTTCTTGCCCTAGATATTCTCAAAAATTACAGAAGTATAACAAAGTTTAATAATTGTTTCATAAAAACGTCTGGACCCTTTCTGATATATATAAGTGAAGGGTCTTCCTTTGAGATTTTAAACTAGATCTCATTCTTCTTCATGATACTAAAAATCTGTTAAAAAATGAAATTCAAATGATCATTGTAGCTTAGTAGGTTTAAACTTACACATAAATTTCAAACAGCAGATAATTGAGGTAGATTGGAAAAGACATGGTAACATGCCATTAGAAGTGGCTGGAGTTTTTTTCTTTTATCTCCCCCTCCCACATAATCTCCTTTTATTCTTCTGCTACGTCAAGAAATTAAAATTGGGCTGGAGTGGTGGCTCAGCAGTTTCGGTGTTTGCCCTGCAAGCACAAGGACCTGGGTTCAAACCCGAGCACCACGTACACAACTAAGTTTTGGAGCAATGAAGGCCATGTGAAAAATTAAAGTTGTTTTTCTCTTTCTCTGTCTCTCTCACTCTCTCTCTCTCTTTAAAAAAAAAAAAGAAATTAAAATCTCAAAGTCCAAAACAACTGACTGGCTTCTGTATAGCAGTGACTTCCTGTCAGAATTATAGTACAAACTAGAAATTATTTTAGCTTTGTAATGATTTTAGTTTTCTTGCATCCATGGAAATAAAAACATTATTGGATATTAATAGAAAGCTGAAATGAAACAGAGTTAAGAAACACTAACTTAATTATTACTGCATTAGAGGTGATACTTTCTTAATATTTATTTCTAGAGTAGTCAAATGAACTGTATCATTGTGCAATAATTGTGAGAGAGTGCAGGAGACTGTATTCCAATTTTGACTTGCCCCACTTTCTCCGCCACAGCACAACTGCTTGTCTTTTGGGTGACAGTGTATTTCTGTATGTGGGATTGTGTGTGCATGCATACACATGTGTAAGGATTGGTGAAGAGAGACTACTCTTAATTACAGAACAATACTGATCATGTCAACAGGAAAGGAAGGTCTAATTTAATTACCATGTACGTAAGTCATAAATATATCATAGATGGTCCAAGAGTCCTACTCTGTTTCTCTTCTGCTCTCTCCTCTCCTCTCTCTCTCCTCCTCTCCTTTTCTTCCTTTCTCACTTTCTCCCTCCCTCCCTCCTTTCCTCTTGCTTGCCTTTAATAAAGGTCTATGGAAGAGGGATAGAGAGGCAACTCAGCCATTGAGTGCTTGCCTGCCATGGGAAGGACCCAGATACCATCCCCAGCACCACATACACAACTAAGTGGTGGAAAAACAGAAACTGGATGAAAAATAAATAAATAAAAATTGACTCAGTCTCTTAAAAGTAAGATATATGAAAGAACGGTTAATTGCAAGGAGCAATGAAACACTGACAGCAAGTGTATGCTCTCTGCCCTCTCTGCCATTGCACAGTTTTAGCATCAGAGGCACTATGGAGATTGCTTTTCTTCTGTAAATTTGCATTGTTATTATATAGTTTCAATTTTTTATATTTAATCTCAGTGATTGGTAAGTGTTTCATAATGACCAAAATATCTTCTATGAAATTAAATCTTAATCTTTCAGTTATATATTTTTTTGTTAAGACAGTAATCCAGAGTTCTGTTTTTAATAATTTTATTGGAGAAAAATAATTCTGTTCAAAGGATGCATTAACTTAAAATGAGTTTTAAATTCACTGGGAATGATTATGAGTTCTGAGTTTTAAGTAAACTGAGGAGAGTAATCTCTGTGAATGATTAAAAATTAATGATATATCACTGGTTGGGTCAATTCATATTAAAATAAATGAGTATATTGAGATCATCGCATATGATTTCTAAAGTACAGTAATATTGGCTATTAATTATAATTACAGCTTTAATAATAAAATGAAAAACTATATAAAATATTCAATCACATGTAATTTGGTCAAAATCTATTAAGTTTTACTTTTTGGGAGGACATTTAATGAATTTAGCCAAAATAAAAAAAAAAACTTTTTAATCTTCCTTTTAGTGATGTGTGTACTACTTTATTTTAAAGGAACTAGTAATATTTTTCTTATTATAACCATCTGTTTTCTTTGAAGGTAAAATTTTGCTTATACTTTGGTATTTTTATTACACAACAAATATATTAATATATATTATAGAATTCTCAAGAAACATTTAGAATAAATTAGAATTTTTTTTTGGTGTTTTACTCCTTAACTCACAAGAACTGCAATTTATTATTATATGTCTTTCTGGTACTTTTCTTTCAATAACTTACTATAGCAGTATTATTTCATTTTTAAGAATCCAAGTGCCATCATATGGTACATGTTCTACTGCAACTCTGCTTTTTCTATGTAACAATATACGTGCAATATTTTCCTTATGAGACATATTGTTCTACCCTCTTGTTGACAAAAATAATGCATATATGGAACATTAGCATTTGAAATGGTGGTTGTAGTCAACTTATATACTTCTGGAGCAATTAATTTTCCTGTATCACACTAATATCATGTCACATTAGTCACCTGAGTGATGTGTTAAAGAAAAAGATTTCATATTTATTTTACTTTATGTTTTCTGTAATCTTAGCGTGCTTTTGTATTGTTTTCACATATTTATCAGTCATTTTTATTTATGCTGTAGATATTTTGTATTTTGTATTGAGTACTGTGAATTTTTTACATTGATTTTCAGGAACTATTTTATGTTCTAAATACCAATTTTCTCCTTCATAGGTGGTGCATGTGTTTGTTCTCTGGTCTACATTAGATCTTAGAGTTTGGAAAGGATTCTTCGTGGTTTCTGATTATTGTATATTCTTCAGAGAGCTTAACTTCTTCCAAGATTAATAGTTTCTAATACATCTTCTAACATTTTGAAGTTATTTTTTAAAAATTTAATGTATAGGTTAGTGTTTTTTCTTATTGCAATACATAGTAATAATGAACTTGTATTTTTAAATGGACATGGCAATTGTTGACTATCTGTTGGTTGGTTGCTTTTTTCAATTATTTTTTTCTCTATTATATATATCATTTCCAATTGGATCAGCATCAACTTACATGCTCAGGGATTCATTGGTTCACCTTCATATAAACATACATATTAACCGATTTGCTTTAATCAGATCCTTGTCCAGGATCTACCCTCTTTCCCCCACTCCCCAATCTCATGGCAAATCTCTAGTTCCCCCAAATTACAGAAATTATTGACTATATATGTATACACACACACACACACACACACACACACACACACACACATATATATATATATAATTTACATATTGAAATTACTAGATTTAAAAGCCTGTCTGGATATATTTGGGGTTCTCATAGGAGTCAAATGTATTATCTTGTATTGAACCCTCCCTCTAACCTCCCTCCCTTTCTCTTACACCCCCTTTCATAACTATAATCCCTACAGCTAATATCTTACTTTAGATTTGATTAGGCTATTAAGTAAACTTGACTAACTTTTAATCTATCTTGGTTTAACTCTAGTTTTCACTTATGAGAGAAAACATTTGACCCTTAAGTCTCTAGGTTTAGCTTGTTTCACTCATTATGATTTTTTCCATTTCCATTCATTTACCTGCAAATGTCATGATATTGTTCTTTCTAAAAGCTGAGTAGAACTCCACTGTATGTGTATACACACAAACACACACACACACACACACACACACACACACACACCGCAGTTTTTGGATTCATTCATCCAGTAAGGGCATCTAAGTTATTTCCATAATTTCACTATTGTAAATTGAGCTGCTATATAAACAAGGCTGTCCAGTCTCAGCACTCTTATTCAATTTATTTTTTGAAACCCTAGCCAGAGCTATCAGAAAACATAAAGAAACCACAGGAATTTGAATAGGAAAACAGGAAGTATAAACTACCTCTATTTGCTGATGACATTATTCTATACCTAGAAAACCCAAAAAACTCCATCAGAAGATAGAACTTATAAATGAATTCAGCAAAGTGGCAAGACACAAGATCATCTTCCAAAAATCAATTGCTTTCGTATACTCCAACAGCAATTTTTAAAGTTCTTAAAAGATAAGGTTATATTTATATTTTGAGTTAAAAACAAAACCATTTGACATATTAAATTGTATGCCTCAGGGCTGGAGCGGTGGCTCAGCAGTTATGGCACTTGCCTGGCAGGCATGAGTAGTGAGTTCAAACCCCAGCACCATGTACACAATGACGTCAGGGAGTACCGAAAACAACATTAAAAACTAAATAAAATAGTTTCTCTCTTTCCTCTCTCTTTCTCACTGTCCCTATATAAAATGTATGCCTCAGTAGATAAGTAGGAAAATAGCTATGTACTGGCCAGTCCTGGAGAGGGTAGCAAGGTTTCCCATGGAAAATAGTTTTCTTCTATCACACCAATATCATGTCACATTAGTCATCCACTGGTTTTTCCACCCCTGCAGTATGTTTGTTTTTCTTTTCAGATATTTATCTTAGTCACCAGACACCAGGCATCTCATTTTCACTTAAGGAAAAGTTTCCAAAGCTGAAAGGAAAGGAGCAAATGCAGATGGTGGAGAGGAACTCCTTCACATCAGGCTCTCTCTTTCACCAGGGGGCAGAATCTTTCCCAGAATCAGTCTTACCACACCTTCCCACTATATTCCATTGGTCAGAACAGCTCTCAGCCACTCTCCCAGACTAATCCTAGGAGCAGGTGGGTGAGATACCTGTGATTGGCTTAAACAAATCATTATTTATCCCTTACAGTCTAGAAATCGCCACTTGAGTACAGTTTTTTTTTTTTTTGGCAAGAAAAATGTGAGAAAATTGGTTACACAGTGGGCAGATAATACTCTATGAAGCCAAATATACAAATACAATACTTTAAATTTATGGAGGTGTTTTTATAATTGGTTTATTTGGTTTATCTCACACTTATTTAAGGACAGCTGTTCTCTCAGTTTTTTAGATGAAGAAGCAGAGATCTACAAAATTATATGATTTTCCTATGATAAATCTCATGAGAGACATGAGGGAATTTAATTAGGTCTTCTGATTCATTGCTCAAGACTTTATTTGCAATACTTTATCATTTAAAGTAATATGTCTTAAAATAGTAAGATTGCAGTTATAGTTTTATGTGGATGAAGATCATCATCAGAATTCTCATTTCCCTGTTTCCACATAGGTACTAAAATTGTTTAGGAAGTTGTTGACCATCATAGAGAGGTCTCAGGGTTGAGAGGAATGATGGCCATACAGCTATGTGAATTAAGTCATTTCTTACATAAAACTTTAATTATTAAAATAAGTGGAATATAGCATTTTTCACAAATATATTCAGGGCATGGGGATAACACAAATTGGGTGCTTTCATGGATGATTTTCCTACAAATATCCTTTTTGCATAATGTCACTTAGTTCAAAAGTGTATAGGAAAGATATGGTTGCTCTACAGGCTTTTCATGGCTTTAGGGTGTTGCGTTATTGGTGTGTTTGCTGCTATTATTTTTGTTTTTATAGTAGAAAATAGTAGAACAGACATAGTTTTCTTTATAGTCTCTCCTCCAAATACTCTCTTTTAAGCAATATTATTCAGATTTATTTTTGTCTGTTGTAGGAATTCATCCCAAAGCCATCCCAATATGTCACATATAAAGCTTTTAAGAGTTTAGTTCCCACTCTCTGTCGTTTCAAGTGATAATGCAGTACTAAGAACGTTAATGTCTGAGAATCTCTTCCGCTGACAGCCAATCTGATATCCTGGTTAAGCTAAACGTAATTTAAGTGTGAAAACAGAAGTTCTACATTGGCTGCATTACAAATATGCTAAGTACCTAAGGTAATAAAAGATGATCTGTACAGATCCTTATTATGTTAGAGTTGTTTGTTTTTATTGAAAATATCCTTATTTGGGAGATACACTGACTTGCACAGATGTCAACTTAAGATTTCTTTGATTTTTATGGTATATTCTTGAATATCTAAAAAGTGGTAAATGGAAAGTCATTTTTCCAATATTTGTTTATGATACATTAGAAGTGAGTATTGCTTGCAATGTTTATTTTAGGTTGTTTGATTTCTTCCAAAGAAAAATAAAGAAATTTGTATTTTAGGTGAAGCATTTTCAAATTTAGTAAGATATTTTATAAAATCTCTTTCTTAAAAATTAATAGGAAGTTCCCTTATACTTACCTATCCATTCATATATCTTTCTATCTGAGAATTCTCTCTTCTTAAAGACATTTTTAGTATTTCATCATGAACAGGAAGAAGATGCAATTATATGAAGAAGTAAATGAATTTTGAAGTGCCTATAATAAATTCAGAAATGATTCAAGTGAATGGATTAAAAAGTCTAACAAATTGGAGAGATCAGCTGAAGTTATGCAACGACTTTGTCAAATATTTCAGTTGAATATGAAAATTATATATACGGTAACTTTTTTCAATATCACATATAATAATGATTACGTTTTATGCATGTGCCTCCGACAATTAAGTATCTTCTTAGACCAGCTTTTCATCTCTGAACTAGTGGGCTGATCAGACAGGGTCATGAACTAAAATACCTGTGAGTGGCAGGGAAGCTTTGTAACCGGTCAGTTCATGTTCTGGCAAGGGTGGTCCTACCATTTATTGCGCCTTTCTTTCCTTCCTTCCGACCTGAATATTTTGGCTCAAGCAGTGCATGTTTGGTAACTGAAGGTAGCCACTGAGAACTCCATGTTGCAACTTGTGAACTACAGGAATGATTAAGATTACATTCACCTTTAAAAAATGGATTTTTCATATAATCTAGTAAGAGGATTGATTATTTCTTTATTCTAAAATTATTTGAGTAATTGTCATCATCCTTAAAATTTGACAGTTTTCCTCATATTCTTAGTACTAATTGAAAAATCATCAAAAAGCTGTAATTTTGATAATGAAATGCATTGGTTATATGTACATATAATTAAACATGTATATACATGTATATGTGGCACATATATGAATATACCCTTACATATTTATTTCATGAAGAATAATGTTATCACAGGCTTTGAAGTTATTTGACATATAGCTTTGTAAATAAAAAATGAACCCCAATTGATTTTTCTGATGAAAATCAGACTTTAAATAAACAGTGGATGGGAAATCTATCATTATGTGAAGAAGTGGCTTCTTTGTATGACTTTTCTCCCTTTGTTTGATTAAAGTGTTGAACATTAAACTTGAGTAGATCACCAGTCACTTAATTTTATTTCTTGTATATACTTAAATTTAATAGAGGAAAAGGGTAGATTCATTTAACAAAGGATTCCTTGCCTGCAGTTCATGTTTCTCCTCCTATTATCTAATTGTAGTAGTTATGAATCTTGAAGAGGTAAGCCTGTATACTTAGGACTATTTAGAGAAAATCAGTTACAGCTTATCCAGGGCTCAGGAGACATTATATAGTTCTGGTGATGTTCAAGTTTAAGATTATACCTGGATTATTAAATTATGTTCCACATAATTTATCTGTAGGAAAATGGTCAATTCTGGGTTATCCAGATCCCGGAGAATCTGCATAAGCTTTCATATCTCCCAGAAACTTCTTGAGAGCAGGGACTTTCTCTTTCCACTGATATGTCTATAGTGCATAGAGTGGCTATTACCAGTGTTTAGAAAAGTGTCTGGGGGGATTAGAGTGATGGCTCAGCGTTTATGGGACTTGCCTGGCATATGAAAGGACCCGGTTTGAACCCCAGCACCACAAACAATGAACCAAGTGTTGGAGCAATGAAAAACACATGAAAAACCAAATATAATTGATTCTCTCATTCTCTCTCTCTCTGTCCCTCTCACTTAAAAAAAGTATCCAGGACTTGATAGTTGTACAATAAACATGGATATCCAGTTCAACTAATATTATACCTTATTTCATACACCATCCATTCCTGGAAGAATACTGTTCAGTATTGTCTTTCATATCCACTCATTCATTCATTTATTCTTTTTTTACACTTGATTTTTTTCCAATTTCTATTAGTTTATTATAGTTATACATAATGATAGGATTTGTTGTTGCATATATGTACATGCACACAAAGAATATAATTTGGTCAATATCATTCCCCATTATTATCTCTGTCCCTGCCCTCCTGCCTCCCCTTGGTCAGTTTCCTTCACTCTGTTGAGCTCCTTTTGATTTCCAAGAGACCAGACTTTTCTCTTTTTCCTCTCTGGATTTCACATATGACAGAAAACATCACCCTTGACGTTTTGTGTTTAACTTATTTTGCTTAACATAATATTCTCAGTTTTCATCCATTTTCATGAAAATGTCATTCTGTATGGCTGAGGCTGAATAAAGCTCCATTGTGCATACATACAATAATTATTAATTTATTCTTAATGTTTTCATTTATTGTACTTTTCAGTACTGCTGATTCAAGAAGCATGTTGATACATTTGCACATGCTTGACAGTATAAAGCTTAATAAATTTTCTCTCTTCTCTTAAATTTGTAATCCTTTGTAGTAGCTTACCAGTTTTTGCTTTAAAATGCTAACTGCAAGCATGTTTATAGTCAGAGATGAATTAACAAGATGACTTCCTAGGTAACTCTCTATTGTGATGGTTTAATTTCTATATTAATAACAAAGTTCTTCCAGATAAGTTTCTTTTTTTGGATTCTTCATAACATGGATTTGTGGTCTTGTTATTCTATTAAAATCACTTCACAGAAAAACTGATTTTTTTTTTTGCTTTAGAAAATGGTTGATGATGAGTTTTGTCTTGTGATTTAAGGCTATTTATTGAGTATAGATTCAAGAAAATAATACTTGTAGTCTTTGTTGTTAAGATCTTTTGGCTTGTTACATCCAGACCCTTTTCCATGCCTGTCTCTGTTTCCATGATCAGGTCTTGTGTAAGTGCATCCACACTGATTCAGGATAAGGCAGTGTCATAAGGAATGATTTCAGTGTCATCCTTAGACCTGTAGTGTTAGCATAATTTTGGAGATTGCAAATTCTCAGGCTCCTCCTCATAACTACTGAGTCAGAAACTCTGGAAGGGTGCCCAGTAATCTGTCAAGCCTTCTAAGTATTTCTGATGTACCACAATCCTTTTTTTTTTTTTTTACAGAGACAGAAAGAATCAATTTTTATTGAGTTTTTCACATGGCTTTCACTGCTGTGACACTTAGTTGGGTGCTGGGGTTTGAACTCGTGTACCCGCACATGCCAAGTAAGCACTGTAACTGCTGAGCCACCGCTCCAACCTCAGTACTTGGAATTTTTATCTGTTATTTTAAACTATTTTTCCCATTTGTTTCTGGCATGTATGAGTACAATTAATTTTTGTATTTGCTTTGTTTTCAGTGAGGTTGAAAAATTCCTCTAATTGTAATAATTTACATATAGATTTTTTAGGATATTCTCTGAATGCCATCATATCTTCCACACACAATGCATTTGTTTCATCCTTTCCAATCCTTTCACGTTTTGTTTCTTTTTTCATACCTTACCAAACTGCTTAGGGTAGCCAAAATAACTTTTAACAAAAGTGGATATGGCAAATTCAACATAAGCATGAATCCTTGCATGTGTCTATTTTGTTCCATTCTAAATTTGGGCTAGCCACTGGCTCTTTGAACCACTGGAATATGACAGATGTGGTGCTACATTAGTTCTGGTCTTTAAAAGTACTGGCAGCTTCCATATTGGTGTCCTGGAATCTAGTTCTTATGTACCACAATCTTTGAGAATTACAGTTTAAAGAATTTCAGGATATTTATTTCTCTCCATTAATGTTCTGAGACCAGAAAAATACTGCTGCATATAAAGTTGTTTTAGCTAGTTAAAATTGAATGGATGTTGATAAGTATAAGTTTTCTTTGAATATGCTACAATTTAACAACACAAAACATGCTTGTCCATTTGACAAATTATTATTTTTTCTTTTTTCATTACTTTTATTAAGGAGTTGAGTTATATTGTATAATCATAAATGCATAAAAAGTAACAATATGATATGCATTTGTTCTTAGACCAGAATTACTCCCAAGTTTTTTCTTTAAAAGAATAATCAAATATACATTTATTCCTTACCATACATGGCTTTGATATTTAAACTGTGAAACATGCATGTGAATAATTGCTTCTGTATTGTAAACCTTCTTTCTGATTTACAATCAATTGTTTGCTACCATTGGAATGTTAGTCTAATGTAGAGGTATTTAATCATGATAAAGCAATTCTCTAAAATAATACTCTGAAGTAATAGTATAAGTAAATAGGTAATATTTTATGATCACATTAATTCTAGGTCACTTTAAATATAGTATCTAAACTAGTTTTCACAAATACTGTGAACTAGGTAGAAAAATACACTTTATTGACCAGTAAACCAAGCAATAAAGAAATGTTAAATAAATTACCACAGCCAGATGGTGGAGTCGGAAATCAAACATAAGAGTTGAGGCTTCAAAAACAACTTTCTGGAGTTACTCTGCTTCATTGCTACAGTGGAAAGTCCCTATGGTTTGATATTAGATTTAGGTTAGTGGGTCTCAAAATTTCTGGGGTAGCAGTATCTGCATTATCTGGAAATTTATTTGAAATGCAAATTCATTAGCTTCACCCAGATTTACTGAAACAGAAACTCTAGAGAGGAGGACCCAGCAATCCACATATAAGTAAACTTTTGAGGTGATTCTGATATATTGTTAAGTTTGAAAACAAATCAGCTAGTTTTAAGACCAGAGTCTGTTATATTATTGACTTTCTTGAGAATTTCATACAATTCACTGAATACTTTGAATAATATTCTTCATCCTAAAAATCTAATAGTAATCTCTGCATATGTGGATATTGTGGAAATTCTGGGTAAAGTATGAGAAAGGTTTGTGATTCATAAACTGCTCTTATGACATTACTTGGTCTTAATTTATCACAGCAATCTGTGAAAGTGACTGAAATTTTAACCTAAGTATGCTTTTAGGAGTATGATAATGTCTTCTAAGGCTCATATGTTAGCTTCTGAAACAGCACCTTCTAGTGATCAAAATTGATTAGCCTGTCATTGTAGCTTGCTGTCTAATGATGACAAGATTGAAGGCAATGAAGAGATAGGAAAAGAATGAGTGTCTGCCTAGAGTACCTGTTTTAGAGTTTAAGTTCAGTAACTATGTAGCTGTGGGGAAACTGCAGTAGGTCCCTGGGAAAGGGGATTAGAAAGATAATTTGCTGAAACAAATTTTCCTTCTAATTCTGCTCATTCTTGATGTCAATGGCCTTTTTTTGTTCTGTCTTTTGCATGAAGCTGATTAACTCCATACACCCTCATTAAGAATTAGTTGGGGCAGAGTACAGGGATGCTTTGGGTCATTTAAGGATGGTTCTAGGGAGAGGACTTAATACAGAGTGAAATAAGCACATTTGATTTGAGCTCTCAGATAAACCTAATAAGGGAAAATCAAGGTTAGTCAATGAGTGAGTCTGGTGGGTCTGTGAATGTGACTCTCAGCCGTACTGAGGCATAGGTCTAACTAAAGGCTCAAAAGGAGATGATGAAATTGAGGCTCTCGGACTTAAGATTATGAGGATCTAGAGTACGCTCTCTCTCTCTCTCTCTCTCTCTTCTCTCTCTCTCTTTCTCTCTCTCTCTCACACACACACACACTTGAGTAATTGAAGACTGCTTGGAGAAGATGGGGCCATGGTCAGGTAACAACTCACAGAGTTGCAATATAACCCACCCTTAGGTTCTTTTTTCCTTTCCTTCACAGTAGAGATAAATCTCAAGAGGATTAGTTGGAGAAAATAGACATGTTATTTTATGTTCTACTCAGATCCTTCCTCCATTATGCTACAAAGCCTAGGTTCTAAAACCTCTTCATTTCCTGATTCTTAGTTATCAATAGAATGTGCAACACTCAAGGTTATAGAATAAATTAAAAATAAATATTTTCCTTATCCTATAAGCTAATTTTCTTTCTCAAAACGGAAATTCTTTCCAAATGAACTTTAGAAAGTTTGAATATGATAAAGAAAAAAATATATAGATATGACCCGGTACATACTTTTCTATATATCTTAAATCATTAAAGCTGAGATAATATATTATTATGGGGGAGCAAGTGTGTAGCAATGATGCGGGAAGTAGTTTAAAATTCCTTTTCATTTTTCCCAGTAGTGTGATCTATAAAAGCCAAATATCACCCCAGACCCTAAAATTATATATGAATTATATAGATTACATATATGGATTGAATTTGGAAAATGAATGAAAGTATTAAGTTGCCCCAGGTATTATTTTTTCGTGGACCAGAAAATTCTACTATCCTAGTTGACTTCGAAAGACAAAAAATGAGGGAGTGTCATGTTACCATTTGGTGTAAATGAGTAATTGCTTATCTACACAGATCATTGAATATAATATTAAATTTCTTCAGTATGACATGATTTCCTAACTATAATAGCAATTGCAGTGACTTTCATATATCATACTCTATTTTTAGTTTATTCCTTGACTTTCGAAATATTTTAATTCTAAGATAAATGTAAAGTGGGAGTTAATATATTTTATTATATAAAGAAAGTGTAGTATTTCTCAACTGAATGTTTCATATCTTCTTTAAATTATTTGCAGGTCTGTCTCCATTGCAACCTTCAAATTGTGAGCATTTTTTGCAAAGAGTCTATTATGATCTAGATATGAGGTGTTCCCCGAAACCTCCTATGTGAGACAATGCAAGAATAGTTGAAATGATTAAATTAGGAAAGTTTTTACCTAATAAGGGCATTAAATATGGATTAACTGGACAGTAACTGAAGGCAGGTAGGGTGTGGCTGAAGGAGGTGAGTTATTGGGGCCACGCCCTTAGACTTATATTTTGTCTCCAGTGAGCTGAGCTTAGTCTCTCTCTGCTTCCTTCTGGCCATATCCTGAGCTGTTCTCCTCCATCACATGCTTCCACTAAGATGTTCTGACTCACCTTGAGCCAGCCATCTGTGGACTGAATGTTGAAATTATGAATGCAGAAGAAACTTTTTCTCATCTTAAATGTTCTTCTCAAGTCTTGTAGTCACAGTGACAAAAGAGCTGACTGAAACAGATCCTCTGTCTTATTTAACTTTGTAGAATACTAAATCTCAAATGTGCAATAACATTTTGTGGAATTTTAAACTGAATTTTTTAAAGAAAAATTTTAAGTTGGGATACTGGAGATAATATGCAATTCAACTCCTAATTCCTCTATGATATTATGAGGTATTAACAAACAAAATGCCTGAATATATTACTTTGCTTATGTAACTTTTTTCATTATCATTTTTATTTTTGTATGTTTTTGCTTTGTTCCAAAGCAAATTTAAAAATCAATAATAACTGGGATATTAGGCTTAATATTTAGATGTGAGGCACATTACATGATATTTTAGCTTCTTGGAAGAAGCTCACTTTATTCTCAGGTAATAATTTATGAAGAGTATTAAAAATGTGGGAAAGTGAATTTCCTTTTACACTGTAGTATAAAAATCATGTGCAATTGATATTCAAAGACCTAAGAAGTCTAGCATTTTATGAACTGTTCCATTAGTAATGAAATGTTATTTTCAAAAGATGCAAATAACTTTTTCATGTAGTTCAGTCTTGGAAGTTACCAGAAGAAATTTAATGGCATGCAAACTATAACAGAACCTTAGCTTTATTTATTGGTAATTCATCTATATGCATAAATGAGATATAATCATGTACTCACATATTTTTACATATTATTTCATGCTTGGGTATAGGGAAGAAATCCAACTTTAAATGAAAATCATTTATATTGTCTTCCTTTCTTGCCTAAAGCCTACAGTTGATTGACTGCTATAATACAAATTTAAAGGTAACTAAAATCTCAATGCTGTTGAAACTATATCACTATATAATCTCTTAGTTCTTAGTGATACACATAAAAGCCAGATACATTTTCATCGGCTCAGTATTTTGTGAAAGTCTAATGGGGCTTTTTATTTTTTTTCTGTTTCAAATTCTCCATGAGCTTTGAGTTACATCTTCAGGGATGTGCTGTGTTGTGTTGCACTTTTATAATTAACCTGTCATAGCGAGGAGTACACACAGATGTTTTGTTTTAGCTGTTAACTTTCATACCATTTTCCTTCAGTGTGCATTTAACAAAGCAATTCTTAGTAGCCTTAGATGAGAAGAGTGCAAAGTTTTAATTTTGAAAGCTGTTTTAGAATTCTCTGTGTTATTTTTGTGGCTCTCACTTCTTTTGGAATGTCCTGATAGGAAAACATCCAGATCTTACTTTGTAATTACAGTTGTTTCTTGTTCTTTGATCCTGCCTGGCTTCTCAATGCAGGAGAGGTTTTAGTTAACAACCTGGCAGAAACAAATTTTCCAATGCTCTTGGCTTCCTTGAGATGGCAGTGTAAGCTATTTGCTCTGGAATAAACTGCTTCCCTGCCCCCCTCCCCCAGAAATGAAATATGATTACAGTGTTATTTGACACTAACTTATATATTGCATTATCTCAGAATTTTAAAAGTTCATAATTTTATAGTAAGTACTGTGGATGTTTGTGTCTTTTCTACAATATGTTATTATAATAAATAGTAATTATTTGGGATAAAATAGTATTATTTATCACAAATAGTAAAATAGTATTATTTTAGAGAGGGTTCATTTTCAGTTTTGTGATTTTTTTTCCTCAAACTATTGTTGGGTTACTATAACAACATATCAGTCTTCTAAAAGATGATGAGAAATATCTAGGTCACCTACATGTTTGTGCTAAAAACTTTGATTTCTGGAGATTGTGTGAGAGGATTTAGTCAGAGCACTGCAGTATTTGTGTTTATTAGTATCAATATCACATAGGAGAAAGACCATGAAAGAGAAAGGGTAGAAAGTATAGAATTATCGTTCATATCTGCAAGTAATAAACCACTGATTTTTAAAAATTTATTTTAAAATTACTGTCAATGATGTTTTGGGAATTTTAAATTTATTTTAAATTATATTACTGACAAATAAGAACACAGTTTGTGCCAGAGAAGAGAATGTGAAAAGATCGAGGGCATTTTTTCTTCTATTTGTGGGAATATAAACTTGGAAAATTATTCATTATTTATCCTCAAATTCTTAATAATGACAATAAGAGAAAACCACTGTATGCAAGACCCTGTGATAAATGCTCTATATTTAATTTTTCATATAATCCTTTCCAAACACTTGGTGTTATTATTGTTGCTCTTTTGCTGCTGAAGAATTGTTTGAAGGCATTGATGTGCTTAGGACATAAAAAAAATGTAATAGGTTGAATGGCCCATTCAGTGGAATGCTAGAGTCTGTGGTGTTAACTCTACAGGTATGCATTTTTGAGTTAGAAGAGGCAATAATATTGACACCTCTTTCTCCTTTTCTACCTCAGCATTTCTAATTTACTCTATTCTCTTTTTCACTACAAATAAAATTTTCTATTATTAGTAAATATTCCTCATGTAATCTAAAAGTCAGGAACAGATAAAGCTGTGATACATAGATTCCACATCACAAAATTCATGTACATTTATTTCCCTTAAAAATATTTAGGAATGAAGTTGATCACATTATGCAGAAACTCAGGCTCTTGAAAAAATGTGAAGAAATTATTCTTTGGACAGCATGCTCTTGTTATGGAGCTGGGGTCTTCTTGGGTAACTGAGGCAGCATGAAGACTCCCTCCAAATATCGGTTCTTGTGGTCAAGTTAGAAAGATTTCAGACATGCCCCTCAGAGTAACAGGAATGAGTTTATGGAAGGAATAGGAAAAGGAAAAGGGGTACTACTGGAGTGCAGGAGAGATACAATGTGCCTCTTTCAATTTTATGATGAATCCAGAGAAGTTTCCAGAGAGTCCTTCCCAGGTCCACCTCTTGACTTTTGACAGACAGCAAGGTGATATTAGACTTCTAAGTCCTCATGTCATGCAACTCTAGGTCACATTGGCCCATGTTTACTGGTTCATATTGGATTCTTAACCATACATTCTTAAAGATTTTCTAGTTAGGAGGAATTATCCTGTCTCTCTCAGTTTCAGGATCTGGTCTCAGAAGTCTGCCCCTTCAGGGTAATGTGGGACATTATTTCAAACCTGCATTTCTTCTATAGATAAGAGGTATTTTGCTGAGGAGTGTGAAATAGCCTGTTAGGCCAGTCAGGGCTGCAGGAAAATTGCTTTTTGAAAAAGAAAGCATGTGAGGTCAACACTGTGAGCCCATTTTATAGAATTATTATCTTAACTTCATATTCCCACCATTTACATCCATCCGTCCCCTAAAAATTTGAATTTAATTCTTGGTTTCTTGTTTTCATATAGAGCATCTTCTTTTATTAGAGACATGCTGCTGCTCTTACAGACTTCTGTTCATTATTTGAAGCCAGTTAAAATTTAAGAGCAGGCTAAGGTTGAATTTTACTTATTCATTAAAATTCTTTTACTTTCATGAAAGTTGTATTACCCAAAAAATTTTAATTCAAGTGTACTATAAAATACTTATATCCCTGAATTCAAATCAGAATGATTTATTTACTTTTCATGGGCTCCAATAATCCAGTCAGCATCAATTTTATAAAAATGTATTTATATCCATTTTAGCAGAGAGAATTTCTGTTTGGGTTCTTTGGGTTCAAGGCTGAGGTGGATGCTCTATCCTTTTATCCATTTGTTATTTGTTGGTTTTGTAAAGACCTGGGATTCCATGGACATTGATCTACATTATTTTTTATCGATAGTCTTGGATTTTTTAAATACATTACATGAATATAGAAATTTTAATATGTGGATAAAGGTTGAAATTGATACTACCTATTTAATTGCAAAATTTGTATTTTCTTTCCTTCTTCCCTTCAAGACTATAAAAAAGTTTGACTTTTAGGAGAAAAAATGTTCTTTCTTATACTTGTTTGGTAGACTTAAAAAAAGATTATATAATGTTTTTGATGATGTTTAAATAATACTATAAACAAAGTCATATCTCTTCTTAATACAAAAACTACTGCCATTTACGAGGACATATATTTCTTTTCTTTCTTTTTTTTTGAGAGAAAGAGAAAGAGGGAATCAATTTTATTTATTTTTTCACTTGTCCTTTTTTTCTCTGACGCTTAGCTGTGATGTGGTGCTGCGGTTTGAACGTGGGTCCTGTACATGCCAGGCAATTGCTCCAACCTCTGAGCCACTGCTTCACCCTAAGGGCTTATATTTATAAAAGTAAACACCACAATGTGTTTTGTTTATACATTTATGTTCTATAATAGTGTCTTTGTCTATCTAGTAGGTGCTGCCAAATTTCTGGTCCTAGTAAATAATGAAAATTGGGTCACTGACATTTGAAATAAAAATGAAGAAATTGATTGAATGAATGATGTCATCTTTAATGAAAACCTGGCAAAAAAATGGAGTCTACTGATAAATATAGATGGTCCAGCTAAATGAACAAGCAACCTCTTCTCAAAATAAGTGTAAAATATTTGAGAAATCAAGAATATGATAGACAATAGAAGGCAAAATTAAATGAAAGAGTATATAATGTTAAAATTTAGCAAGAACATGTATAGCGCAGATAACACTAAGTTCTTTAACTGAAATTTTTCTTCATGCTAGTAGAACTTGTTATTAATTACTTTTTAAACAGTGGGGATTCACTTAATAAAAACTAGTGTCAAAAACTCTCTAGTCATCTGTGAGGTCCATGTGCCCAGTCTGCAGCCATGACCTATTGCCCATAGGAGGAAATATGGAATCATAACTCATAGGACTGAGCACCAAAGGAGCAGTTTTTATTCTTGTCCATGAATAGGAGAAGATGGAGGGAAAGATCACATATTTGTGACCAAAGAAGTCCATGAAACCGAAAGTGCTACAGTTGGTGACTGAGGATCCCAGAAATCACTTGATGATCAATCACAGATTGATACTGCCAAAGGGAGACATGTACCTGAGCAGCCCATGGCTTGTGGGAGTGAACAGCCGCCCCTGTAGGGAGAAGTTAAGTTGGCCTTTTCCTGCTTTCACTACAGCACAGAGGTTTTCAAGGGATCAGACGGTGAAGACCATTTCTGGGCTGTGAAGGAATGCATGTAGAAACACCTGGAACTCTAGATTCCTAGGAGGATGAGGAGGAAGTGTAGTAGGAGAACTCAACAGAATGTATAGAGGAAATGGCTACCAAAGAAGAGGAGAAGTCAGGCTAATGAAGGCCATCAGGTCCTGCACTCCAGTCTTTCCACTTCACAGTGGCATGGACTCTTGCTAATGCCTTTTGGTTGCCTGCCCTCCAAGAAAGCATCTCTCCCTCTGTGCTTCTGTGCACTGTAATGTAAAAAATAACTTATTTTGATGATCATGGATCTTGACCTCTTGACATATACACTGGGAAAAAAAAGGAGTGGGTGGTTATAGGTATGTGTGTCCTACATAAATCTGTCAGCAAATGTAGCAACCACCTTTGAATTTTCGTTTCTCAAATTGCCCTGGATTTTGCCACTTTGACATAATGTGCTGATATTCTTGGCAGCCAAAAATTAGATCCATAATTATTTTGGGGGGAGAGTAGGCTGATTTATTCTGATCCGTTATTTCCCTTTTAGTAGATTTTTTATTCCTTTTTGGGGAAATGAAATAGAACAACAACAACAACAAAAATCTTCCTTTAAAAATGCTGGAGTAGGGCCATTCCTATGGTAAGAGGCCAGATTATCAGGGTTGTATTTCTCAAAACCTATCTTGTCCTAGAGTATATGACAAAGTACTGTGCTTCATTCCTGATACATGTTTGTTCCCATGTTTGCACTGAGCCCCAGGTTTTCTGTTTATAAAGAGGAGGTTGGGATTGTTTGATTCCCATTCTCTTTCTAAGTGAAAGAAAAGCCTGGGTTTTGTTATTCTGAAAGCCCTGGTTTGGGACTTGTGTTCCTTCAGACTGGCTCATTCTGGCAAGACACAGTCTTGAGGTTGGGATCTGTGGTCAAGAGAGGAATCAATATGAATGAAGTACTCAATTAAAAGGAAAGGCTATTTTTCTAGTTAGTAGGCATGCAAAAAAAAAAGTTTCTAGTCTGCATTTAGTCTCAAATTTATTGAGTCTTTTATTAAGTATTTTATATGCATTTCCCACTTCATCTTTAAGAGTAAAATGGGTAATATTTTTAATTACCACTTAATGTATTATGAAGTAGACATTCAGAGAGGACACCAAAACTTAGTATTCTTAATAACTAACTAAGTCATTAAAAGATACTTATTTTATGTGAGGGATATTGATGAAGATGTTGATTATGCTTTATAAAAAAACATTGTTTCAGACCTTATCCTCTGTTTCTAAAGATTTTATTTAAAATTTTGAGGTATTCACCAAAATAACCTAGGCTTAAAGAAGTGTCCCTCTATTCATTTACAGCTTCTAGAGTAGAAGCTTTTTTGACTTTTTCTACAATGTTATCAGTATTTAATATTGTATTGCCCATTTTCTTGAATAAAAAATACAATTTTAAATAAGACAGTGATTTTATGGCTACTTGCTAACTCTTAAATTAAAACAAAATCCTGAAATGTGGAAAAAAATTCCTTGTTTTTTTAAATTTTCAGTGATTATATTTTGATATTTTCTATATCCTTTCCTATATTCATATGAAAATAACTACTTCCAAGTCATAGAAATTTGAGTTTGATTTATCAGCTTGTATTTGCCAATTGGTTTTCTCTAGTTTATCTCTTACTTTTGCAAAGTTCCTTTTCTGAATTAGTGTACAACCTATGTTCATGTAAACAGGCTGGTACTAAATGATATAAGAGTTATTGAATACTATTTCTGCCCATTAAGAGAAATCTACCCATAACAAATTATGACTAATTAGTAGTATGAGTAATATGCATCCATACCAGTAAAGAGTTTTACCAACTCAAAATGATATTTGACTTACATAAAAATATTATTTTTCAAATATTCTGTAAAGTGCTTTGGTATGCATAAATGAATGTTATAATTTCATAATACTTTTACACAGGTGAGAAGATTTAATATGAGGATGGGGCATAGTAGCACACAGGTATAACCCCAGCAACTTGGGAGACTAAGGTAGGAGAATCACAAGTTAGAGGAAAGTCTTAGTGAGGTCCTAAACAAGTTATTGAGATCATGTCTCTAAATTGAAAATAATAATAATAACAATAATAACAACAACAACAACAACAACAACAGCAAGGCAGAGGATGTAGCTCAGTGGTTTCACCCTGGGGTTAAATTCCCAAATTCCCAGTACCAAACAAACAAACAAACAAACAAGTGTGTGTGTGTGTTAAGAAGATTAAAGGAGCAAAAAGACTGCTAGAAGAATAGCAATGAGAGATAGTAACTGGAAGAAAAATACTGAAAGAAATAAAGAAAAAAAATGCAGTGACTGTGATAATAATAAGTAGCAACCCCAGTGGAAAGGACTTCTGCAGGTCTACTTTGATGGAAGCCTCAGAGGAACAGGTTGGAAAGAGGCACCTTCTGCAGGGTCTTCAGAGGCCAGCTGGATGCTGAGAAGTGTACAGCCTCTTCCTCAAGGAACACAGCCAGGGCCAGAACTGGAAGAACCGAGTACCAGGAGGCTTAAAGAGAAGGATAGTTCTCTGTGCTTCACAGACGTAACCAGTTTGGGAGACTAAGAAGAGCAGTGAATAGACCCCAGATTTCTCACTGTTGGTCAGGAGAAGCAATAATATAACATTTGCAGAAGAAGTAAATGAGGGTTTCTGATTGCAACTGTGGAGGTAGAAGTGGGAATGTTTAACGCATAGTGAGGCCTCCTAACGTCTTAAATTCTGCATCTGTGGATTCAGCCAACCAACATGGACTGAAAATATTTGAAGAACAAAATTACATCATTAGTGAACACAATTTTTTTTGTTATTATTTCCAAAATAAGAACTATTTATACAGCATTTACATTGCATTAGATATTATACATAATCTAGAGATAATTAAAAGTTTATGAAAGGATATAGTTTAATATGAAAAATCTATGCCAATTTATCTAAGACTTGAGGGATTTTGGTATCTTGTTTGGAGCAGGGGTCTAGAAGCCATACACCTATAGATAGGGATGACGGTGTACTTACTATACATGCTTGTCAATGTAACCTCCTGACATCACTTTTGACAAGGTTATTTGATTCTTAAATTCCTATTGAAGTTTATTGTTAAGGAAAGAGTACCTCTATGAAAACTCTGAAGGAAATTTTTAATAGAAGACTGTGTATAATCTTTTTGTTTAAACAAAATACATTTATATACATCCAAATTATCCTTCTACTCATTTCTCTCTTTTAAACACATCAGTTATAGGTTATTAAAAATAAATGAGCTATTAAACCAAAATATAAAATAAAAAAGCAATAAGATGAATTAAATTTTCCTTGAGTCAGAATTGTTACTGTGATATTCTTGCTCCCAGGATGCTTATATTAGTAAAGTTTATCTTGACTTGGGGCTGGAGCAGTGGCTCAGTGGTTACAATGGTTGCCTGGCATGTGTGTGGACCCAAGTTTGAACCCCAGCACCATTTATGCAACTAAGTGTTGGAAGAACAAAAACCAGATTAAAAATAAATAAGATTGACTATCTCTTTCTCTCTCTCCCTGTCTTAAAAAAAAGAAAAAGAAAAAGAAAAAAAAGTTTAACTTGACTTAATGAACTAGAAAGCTTTAGTGAGTTCATTAAACCTCTGAGAATTTTGTCTAAAGGTATTTAGGAATTAGTTTACCTAACCTCAAGGACCCTCTTCTATGAAAAACAATAAAATCACAAAGCAGGAGTTTTTATTATAGTAGCTGTCATAGAATGATTGTGAATAGTTTTATGAAAAAAGCAATTTTCCTCTTTCACATATAGTAAAGCTTTAAACATTTGAAAAACATCTGGCCAAGTTGCTTTATTTACAGTTTTTGTTGGCATGTGAATAGTTTATTTTCTAAATCTTATGCAGTGAAGTCCCATGATTTCCTAAGTTCTTAAAATTAATTGTTTTCTTCTCCTGTCCCCTAACAAGAGAATTTACTCTGAAGAACAATAGATTCTAATCAACAGGAATAAACCAACAGAAAGTATGCCTATGTGTTTATGGTTTCTAGAAGTAACTGTGTTACTATATCTGTTTCATTGTTTTTCATCTGGGAATTAAAATGAAGGGAATAGTTCAAATTTAAAAAAAAATTAAACTTTTTTTGGTTTTTAAATTGTTGCTAAAAACCAAAGCATATGGAAGAAATAAAATGTTTGGAATTTTAGGAGGTTGTAACTATCAGTAACTTATGGTAGAATAAGTATATGTTAAGGATTAAAAGTTTAATTCCACCTCTGTCATTTATTTACTCTGTAAAACTATAAATTGCTTAACTTCCCAGTCTTCTTTTCTCATTTACTCTGTGGAAGGATGAAATTGGAATAAGACCACATTATTCCATTATTTGTTCTTTAACAAACACTAGACCCTTAAAATATGTGGACTGCTATCAGTGAAATGGCTCATGTTCTACAGGAAGGACCATCCAGCTCTGTAAAATTTTAGGGAGATAGTTGTTATTAGTAATTAAAATGATAACCAGAAAAATTTAAGATTCTCATAATATATAGTTTAAAAGAAGACAAATAACAAAGGAATATGTGAAGAATTTTTATCATCAGTTGTAGCAATGGCAGAATTGCAGTTAATAGATATTATTTTTGATCACCATAGATACTGTTTTTATTAATATGTAAAGTATGACTGAAAATCATTATTCATTGGCTATTCTTCAGAAATTATCAGGTTGAAGAATTTTTAAAAATATAATTTTATATACTGGGACTGAATTAGAACAAATTATATTCCATGCTTTTATAATTATATCAAAATGAATCCTAATATTATATATAACTAAAAAGAACCAACATGAAATAAAAAATAATTTTATTACTGCTTAAGGAATATTTGTTAGAAATTAGCCACAGAATCCCTAGAAATTGTAGAGATAATCAGCCTCATAAAATACCATACTTAGTTTTCTGGAATCAATTGTGTGCTCATTTAGTTTGCAGATGGTTTTAATTTGTGGTAGTTTAAGTAAAAATAACTGAAATGTTCAATTACACAAACAAGTAAAGCAGCAATATAATCTCATGAATTAATGAGTTGTCCATATAAGTAAATGTTATATAGAAATTTTACTGTTCTAAATACTAAATATATCAACCTAATTTCAGAATATCAGGGATGTTTTTACAATGCTTTGGATATATTTGGAAGATGATTACAGATTCCCACCTGACTGTGTGTTGACAATTAAAAGGTTGGAGTTTTAAAACTGAGAGTATGTGTGTACTGGGTGTGGTAGCACCCACCTGTAATCCCAACAACTCTGAAGGCTGAGGCAGGAGGATCATGAGTATGGATATGGGGACCAGCCTCATCAGCTGAGCAATGCTCCTAGCAACTTAGAGAGACCATGTCTCAAAAAAGGTATATAGGCATTGATTCTTGATCCAGAATCTTAACATAAATAGTTCTGAAATTATCAAGTCATTGTTTTGTGATGAATATTGATGTATTTACTTATCCTGATGAAAGAGAGTCTAAGTAATGCACTTTTGTTATTTGTGTGCTAATTAATCTTGGAGATTAATAAATACATTGTAATAAAGTAAAAGCAGTACATTTCTAGTCCTAGATACTTTATAAATTAATTATTAAAAACAAAATGTGTATATCCTACATTACATAAACACAGATTTCTTAATCACAGATATTGATCATATTTGGCAGGTCTCACAGGTTGTTTTGAAACTAGATAACTGATATTCTGCTCTTTTTTCTTTAAAGCATACATTATATTCTTTATTGTTTATTTTTCTAAATATCATCTGTACCAAAAATGCAATTTAAAAAAATTCAATTTTGAGAATATAGCAAAAAAGTAACTTTATGTAAAAAAACATGTACATATTTTATAGTTTTCATTGTGAATTTATTGTGTTATAAGTAGTTTGCATTGGGGGTCCTACTAACAAGTGTATTGAGTATTGAAGAGCCTGAATATTTTTCTGTTCTTTTAAAAAAAAGTTTAATTATTTTCTGCATGCAGTTAAAATAAGTGATTCCTTTTCAAATGATTGCACATTTGTAGTCTAAAGAGATATTTCAAAAAACCATATAGTGCTTTTAGAGTTCAGTTTGTCTTTCTCCATTTAAGATGCCAATATTAGAAGAGTTTTCTGCACCTTTGTGTTTCGGTTCAAAATTGCTACACTTGGATAGTCCAACATGAGGATTTCATATTTTATAGAAACATTTGAAATATATATTATTGATGTTAAAACATTTTTCTTAATTTATAAAAAATATAGTAAATATATTCCTTCCCCTAACTTCTGCTACTTTCTTTTAAAATAGATATTTGAAAACTGTAAAATCTTATATCATTAGAAACAAATTAGTTTTTTATGAGCGTAACTGAATAAATCAGTTGATAAGTTCTTATAAAAATATTAAATGATAATGTTCATGTTGATGGCAATTAACAAGGTCATCAGAAGTCTTAGATGCTGTCTTGGTTCATATCCAGTAGGTACTCCAGTGCTGACTTCTTTATTTTTCTTTCCTTTTATGCTCTACCAATGTAAAGTATAACAAATTAGTGATAGACTTTAATTTTTTTGATTTTTAAAATTTATTTTAGTGGTATCAAAGTAGAGGAAATTAAATTATTTTAGTGGTACTTTATAATCTGTAGTATAAATTAATTTGTTCAGTTACCAGTATGTGTGTATGTTTGTATATATTTCTATATATAACATATATATTTAATAATATGTAAATACATTTTTGTATATTTAACATAACTGTTTATGTGCTTATTTAGAGAAATTTCTCATAATGCACTGTTATATAAAATATACTTTTCATGGTTTAACACCAAGAAGCGTACAATTCTATATAAAATACAAAGCAAAAATCAAACAAAATATCAATGTTCATGGGCATTGTTGTTACACTTGCACATGTGCTCCTAATAGTGAATTAACTCCCAAAAGACAGGTTTTGAAATATATAATACATTTAAATATACTTAGGAAAATTGTTAGTTTATCTTCTAAATATATGAAAATATATTAATATTGATTTGGTGTTTGGCTTTAACTCAACTTTAGTATTTCCACTCTACAAAGACAGATAACTATCCTGAATATAACATTTCCAGGAGCTTTGGAAAAAAGACTACACAGAAGTATAGTTTGAATTTTGTTTTCATTTTGTCCCACATGATTATGTTATTGATGAAAATAGTGCACTAGAAAATGGCCATTAAGGAAAACAGCACTGTCTTCCTCCTTGCTCTGGAAGATCTATGAACTATCATAGCCTGTTGGATATGGCTCAAGATATTTCTCATTCAAATATAGAGAGAGGAATAAACAAGCGATCTCTGGCGACAGCAAAGGTAGTTGGCTGGATGGACTCCTGTCTGCCCACCTGAATCACTGCGTGCCTGCAACCATCAAGCTGCATGACTGATGACAGTTGCACAAATTGATGTTATGATTACATGTAGCAGATTCTTAGGATGATTTATCACTCTGAGTAACAGCTACCAGAACTTCAGCTGTACTCCACATAAAGTATCAAAAACACCTTTGAAATTAAAGAAATAAAAGTAACCATTTTAGCAGGGGGACAAGGAAATATTAAACATTAATTATCCGTCTTTTCTAGTTCTAAGCACATCAAAACCATGCAGATACTGAAGTATCAGAATTCAAAGCACGGGAACTCCTACTTAAAATGAACGAAAAGTAATAAATAGCTAGTGTGCTTGCAGGAATAAAACCCCACGAATCTTCAGTATGGTAGTTATGTATGGATTTTCTTCCTTGCTAGGTTTTTGTTTTCTTTTTTCCCCCTTGCCAAGTTTTTTATTTCTCCTTTTATTAGTGTCTTGGTGGGAGAGTAATTCCACCCCGTGAAGACCAATCAAGTGTATCATCCCTCTTAGGACAGCAAAGGGCACTTGAGATGACCTCAAATATTTTATTTATGCTTTGACTCTTATGCTGGTGAGAGGAGGGAGAACGGGGTCATTCACATCAGTGGTGGTAAAGACAATGAGTTCTGAGTGGATTGGACCTGTTTGGGATTGATGTGTGATTTCTCCACTTTTTCCAGAACTGCTTTATTTACATTTATAGTTGTAATTTATCCTTGTGAATGGACCGTTTTATCATTATATGATGTCTTTCTGTGTCTCTTGTGATAGTTTTTGACTTAATGTCTTTTTTTTCTGATATAATTATAGCTACCTCTGGTTCATTTTGTGCAGAATATCATTTTGCATCCTTTAACTTTTACATTATGTGTTTCTTTAAATCCAAATAATTTCTCTTATATACAGCATATTGTTAGATCTATCACTTTTAATAACCATGGACCAAGACCTCTGACACCTTGAGACAAAGTGGAACTTTTCTTCCTCTATGTTGTTGTTATCAGGTATTTTAGTCACTGAGACAAACAAACTGATTATCACATGTATTCATCCTCTTTTATACTCAATGTTCAGTCTAAGATGGTAAAAAAAATTGCTTAGTATGAAAAGAGGTCCTGGACTCATTCCCCAGCACTATAAAAATTAAAAAATAAGTAAATAAGAATTAAAAATTAAAAAAAATATATCAAAGGTAAAAGAACTCAGATGATAAGGCTATAGCTGAACAGCTAAACTATAATATATGTTGTTATTATAAAAATCAGAGAATGCAGCCTATTCATTTGTGCAAAATGATCTAATAGTTATGAATCTAAGTCTCTTATGGATTTAAACCTTTTACATTGTAAGTTCAAGTATATATATGTGTATACATTACATGTATGTGTAATGGAGAAATGTTATTTTATAGAGATATTCCTCAAAGTGTTACAAACAATATAGATTGAGCAGGTTTATAAAACATACAATAAATTAATGGGTAAATCATTATAAAATAATGTTGAAATATTATACAATACACATATATAATTTTCTAAAAGTATTTGGAGACATTGGAAATTCTCATGATACAATGTTGAGTAGAAAAATTTGTCTGTTGTTTGGTCTGTTCATCAACCTATATATATTTCCATACATTTAGATAAATATTAATCAGTGGATATCATATATATGGTCCAATATATACACAGAAAATACTAATGAAATGTATATTTATATTTCATATACTAATAACTTAATATATATTATGTGTATATTTCATTAGTATGTATTTATCTCTATATAACATTTTACTATTATTTCCCAAGTTATAAGACTATGCATATTTTCCAAAAAAATAAATAAATAAACAATGGGAATGTATTTCTTTGACAAGCAAAAAGATGAGAGAGAAATTTCTTTATTTTTAACACTTTTAAGAAGAAAGTAATTTATATGTGTGAAGGATTATTGGCAATAGACAGCTTTAGTTAAGATTTTTCCCCACAGATATTTTTCTGTCATCTATCAACATTTCCTTTATGGTTACTGAGAAATTCCTTTTAAATAAGAATATTAGTTGGAACATAAAGGATTTGTAGAGCTTAATTTGTTTTAATATTAGATATATTAATTAAATAAGTAAGCCATAATCATTAGTAATTGTATTTTAAAAGATGAAACTATAGAGATTAAAGCTACTAAGTGTGGAGCTTTACATTATTAACGTTAATGGCAACAAATATGCCTTTTCTGAATGTCTCTGCTTTCAGTGAGGAAAAGAAGTTCTTTTCGTATCATACTCATTTAGTAGATGGGCCATTAAATAGATCTCCTTGCATGTGGGGACAAAACAAGGCTTTTGCAGTGTTAATAAACGTGACCCCTAAGAAATTCTGTCTTTAGTTTGGGGCAAAAAAACCTATTCATGTTACAATGGTGGTATGATTAACGGTGATGGATTAGAAAATATTTTGGAACATTCTTTAGCAACTGGAAGTTAATGTAGAGTTATTTCCAACTATTGTGCCAAGAAATGAATGTGTCAGTTACATGGGCTAGAAGGATGCTCTTTCTTTGAAATTTCACACTTTTAAAAATTGTTGGGCTAAGTAAGAGTCATGAATGGATTCTTCAGTCCTTACCATTACTCCAAGTCCCTGCATGATATTGGTAGGTTACTTAAGTACTCTTAGACTGAGTATCCACAGTTTTTTTTGGTAATTTTAGCACAGATTTTTATTACTATTTTGGTACTTTTATTCCAGTCTTTTAAAATCATGTTTTATATCACTTGTACTATTTTGTATGCTAGGTTATCATAATTACTATCATTACCTTGAGGAGTTATGTTGTTGTACAATCATGAATGCATATGTAGTAACAATATGATATTTCCTTGATCCTAATCCAGAATCACCTCCATATCACCCACACATCAGTCTTGACTCTTCTATATTTCCTCCCCTATAACAGATATAAGTATCTTTATATATATATATATATTTGTATATATAAATAAAATTGTGTATGTGTTTGTGTGTCTGTGTGTTTATGTGTATATATATATATATAATACACATATATATGTATATATCTGTGCATTTTCCAGAATTAAATTATTGCATAACTGTTATTTGACTTCTCCAGGGAGTAAAGAGTAAGCTACATTATTGATTCCCCTCCTAGATCCCTCCTTATCATCCCTCCCTTTTCTGCCCCTCCCTCTTCTTCATTCCCCTGTCCCTTAGATTATGTGCTGCTTTGACTTTGGACAGTCTAGTAACTCAGCTTGACCTTTCACCAAAACCTGAGTTTTGCTCTACCCTCCACAAATGAGGGAAAATATTTGACTTTTGAGTCTCTGGGTTTGGCTAATTTTGCTCAGCGTAATTTCTTCTATTTTCATCCATTTACCTTCAAATGCCTTAATATCTTAGAATCTAAAGATAAGTAGAACTCCATGGATATATATATATACCACAGCTTTTGTATCCATTCATCCAGTGAGGGACATCTGGGTTGGTTCCATAATTTAGCTATTGTAAATTGAGCTGGTATGAACATAGATTTTGCTGTGTCACTGTAATGTGATTCTAACTCCTCTGGGAAAATACCCAGAAGAGGGATAGCTAGTTCCTATGCTAGATCCATCCCTAATTTTTGGAGGAATCTCCACACTGCTTTCCAAAGTGGCTGTACCAGTCTACAATCCCACCAACAGTGTGCTAGTGTTCCTTTCTCCCAATAAGCCCTCCAGCATTTGTTACTATTTGTTTTCTTCAGCATTGCCAATCTGACTGCAGTGAGGTGAAATCTTAATGTGATTTTGATTTCCACTTTTCTGAGTAGTACTGGTTTAGAACATTTTCTCATGTGTTCATTGGCTCGCTGGATTTCCTCTCTTGAGGAAATGGGCTCTGTGGCCCACTTAACTGATTTGTGGTTTTGATACGAAGTTTTTGGAATTCTTCATAAATTTTGGCTATTAGTTCCCTTTCCACAATTTTAATAATTCTTTTAAGGACTAAATTAAATAATACTAGATTTCAAGGTATTTTTATGTATTGAGGAAAACAGAGCAAGATGATTGTGAAAATAAATTCAATTATTTTTAGGATAATAAATCAGGTGATAACTCTCAACTTGTCTGAAAAAATTAAAATATTAGAGGAAATAATGTAGTATATCATCCCAATCCCCTTCCACTATTAAAAAAAAATTCTAGCAAGAATGTGTAAAAATCTACCTAAAAATGATTTTATACAAAATTTGGCCAGGATTATGACATCAATAGAAGATTGGTGTCTGATATTGTTTTGAGGTTAATCTGGTTGTACCTGTATTGATAGACAGGAAGCAGTGTAAAGTTTGAGGCAGTGAACCCAGGTGGGATGCTACTGACATAGTCTGTTTGTATAATAATTGGTTCTAAATGTCCCAGATGGTATACTATAAGAAATTCAATCAATATTTGTTTGTTGAAATTCCACTGTGTGCAGGAAATTGGGCCAGTACTAGCTCTTACCATTCTGAGACGATTTTAAAAAGGAAGGAACAATAAAATCTCATCAGCTTTACAAGATAAAATAAGGAAGTACTTCCAAAATAAGGGTTACAAGTCCCAGCGTTTCCCCATTCCCATATTGTTCAAACTGCAATTATATGACCATTTACTTTATATAAATCTTCTGCGAAAATCCAGAATATTCTTATAGACATATCTGAAAAAGCAGTGCCATGTATGATTGTGCTTTAGTTTCTTTAATGCAGTATTTAAGATCAGCCTGTTTGAATTGGTATTTTTCTTTTTAATTTTAAATTTTTTATTTTTGAACAATCTTACAAGATTTTAACAAAATAATATAAAATGTGTTAAATGTGTATATATTCTGGATATTGCAATTAACCCCAGGAGTGCCCCCCCAATTACCCTCCCTTATCCATCCCTTCCCCTTCCCATTATAACTCTAAAAAAAGTATTAGATTGTAAAGCATTACATCTTATCTGCACTTAACTCATGTTACTAGACCAACTTTCTCATTGTCCAGGGTCTAGTCCCCACCTCCACAGATGAGTGGAGACAATCGACCCTTAGATCTCTGGGTTAAGCTGATTTTACTCCTCATGATCTCTTCCATAGCCATCCATTTACCTTCAAAGGCTGCAATATCGTTGTTTCTAATTGCTGTGTAATATTCCATGGTATAAATGTACCACAGTTTTTGGAACCATTCTTCCAGTGAGGGTCATCGGGGTTGTTTCCATAGCCTAGCAATAGTAAATTGTGCTGCTATGAACATCGATATTGCTGTGTCACTGTAATGTGCTGATTCTAAGTCCCCTGGAAAGATTCCCA
>PVKS010017934.1:0-41042 GCA_004027875.1 Aplodontia rufa
TCCCCTTCCCTACACCTCCAAGTTACCTAGGGAGCTTTCCCCCTGTTGCACTGAAAGTCATTCAATTTGAGGTTTTGTTAGGTCAGCCGTCTGTCCTACTGCTTCAACATAAATTCTAGTATCAACAGATGAGAGAAACCATTCGGCCCTTAAGTTTCTGAGCTTGGGAGACTTCACTAAGCATAATTCTGTCTATCTCCATCCATTTGATTTTGAAAGCTATAATATCGTCCTCTCTGATGGCTCAATGAATTTCTTAATATGAACAGAGAAACATAAAATAAGTGCTATTTAGTTATATGTAACACATTAGATATATATATATATATTTATTTAAAATTTGAAACATTACTATAATAAGTCTTCTTATTATAGTAAGTGCTTCTCTATAGTATTTGTAACATCTTGATCTCTACCACCCCTTTCTTTGTGCCCTCAAGAACTTTTGCTGGTTTTACTTAAATGAGAAGGCTCTTTTTGCATATTGCTTTTTTTTGTACCCCAATTTCACCTCTAGCCTGACTCACTTAGATGAAGAAGGACTTATTCAAATGTAAAGTCTTCTGGATCTACCATGTTCCATCTACAAGACATTTGTTGACAACAATCATCCACCCTTTGATTGAGCTCCTCCAGGAACAGGAAACTAACTACCTTTCAGAGCAACCTAATCCCTCTTGGAGTGGCTCCATTGTCGAATGCCCTCATATTGAGCTTCACGTAACTATAGCTCTCAAGTTATGCTGCTAACTTCCTGTAGTGTCTGTTCTCTCATTCTAGGAGGAGGCAGAGTGTAAGGTAAGAAGATTTATTTGGCTTCATATTGTTACACATTAACTCATTTGTCATAAAGGAACCAATCTCTTTAGATTTTACTCATTATCTTCACATCTTGTTGCTTGACATTGCTCTATTTTTTTCACATTTGGGGAATCCAGGAAAGAGGAGGTTGAGGCTGCTAAATGAAGAGCAAACACAGTAATATATAATAGTATGGTGCTTCTAAAACTTTTAAATCAATGAACATATGAATCTGGGGATTTTGTGAAAATGCAGATTCTCAATCGTTTAGACATAAGGTCTGAGATTCCAAGTTTCTGTTAGACCCTAATTTGTGCTAATAGAGCTGGTCCAGGGACCAGACTTTGAATAGTAAACAACGTCTGAGGATATGATACTGTCCATTGGCAATGAGTCTCCCGTTTGGGGCATGTTACATTAGCTATTATCTCTGATTGTTTAAGAACTCTAATTCGTCCACTCACCTGACAGCAGGATTTCTCAGACTTTAGTGGGCATCAAGATCATGTGGAAAATTACCTAAAAATTCAAATGCTTGGTCTTTGATTTGGTAGGTCTAAAGTGGAATCCAGAGATGTGGATTTTTTTAACAAGTGGGTCCCCACATATGATTTCGATGCATATGGGCTTTGAGTCAGGCTTAGGAAACATTGCTTGGAATGAATAACTTAAGTGGAAACACCAGTTTTCTACATAGCTCATCATTCTTAATCATCAGAGTGAAGGATGTCAACTAAATGGTGACCATATTTTGTAGGAGTTGGTAACGAAGGCCCAGAGTCACATTGTTCAGTCAAACTATTCCTTGACAGCTACAAGGACATGCCCCAAGAATACCTTCCTGACTGGAGAATATAGTCCATATGTTTTTGTTACAGGAAAACTTCAATAAATAATATTATGCAGAGAGTAAATGATGTAGTGGACATATGGAGACCATTTGTTATTGAATTAGCTGGGCCAGGGTGCCATTTATTTGGATTTTGCCTGGTCACAAATGGCATCTTCAGGAAATGCAACAATGCTACAAGGATCATGCCAAATTAGTAACTCTCTTGTTTTAATCTGGATGGTTAGAAAAAAAAAAAAATCATCCAATTCCCTAAGGGCCCAGAAGGAATTCGCAAACACCCAAAGACTATGAACTTGCAATTTTTTTCCAATGTGTTTTCTTCTCAGAAGATGTTAAATGGAACAAGTGAGGTCATTGTTCTTAATTAATGCCTGGAAATTAAGTGTCCAGGGGTTAACAATAAGGATCACTAAAAATAGGGAAGGGGGGAGGGAGAAAGGAAAAAGGGGAAGGGAAGTGGAGGATAAGGAGGGATGGAGGGGGGGAATAAACAGTGTACCTTACTCTTTACTCACCTGAGAAGCCAAATAATACTTATACAATCATTTAATTCTGAAAAATGCACAAATTATATATATATACACATATATATGTGGCTATATATATATATTTATTTATCTAGTACATGGAGTAAATGTAGAAGAGTCAAGACTAGGGTGTGGGCAAGGTGGGAGTGATTTTGGGTTAGGATCTGGGCATATCATACTGTTACTACATATGCTTTTATGATTGTGCAACAACACAACTCCTCAATAAAATAAAAAAAAATGTGCAAGGGAGAAAGGTTGGTGAGAGCTGTGCTCACTACATAATGAAGCCAAGACAGAGGGAACTTGCACATTAATTTCTCAAGAAGGTGAGTAGAATACCTGTCATAGGTATTTTTTTAGGAAACCAAAAGTCCAATTTGCTTCCTGATTACAGAACTCATGCATCTAGTAGGTAAAAGAGTGGATGAAATGTGAATTTTCTTATACCACATATGTATCACCAGAACTCTTGGCTCATTTTCACAGACGCATGTAATTATTCCTAAATGACCTTGTTGTGTTGAAAGCTTGCTAAGGTTTTGTTGAGATGATGAAATGAAATTTATGCTGCCTACAGGGGAAACACCGAGGAGATAGACATTTTAAATGTGCACTCTTGTGTGTGTGCATTTTTGAGTTGACTGTGTGTTGGAACAACATGACTTTTGCTATTGGGACATATGGCAATGTAACAGTAATATCTGAAAATAAAATGGTCAGGAAAATGATGGCAACATGGAAATGTGCACACAGAAATCTTTGATATGCCTGTCCACATATCAGCAGAGTCCGTATCCCCTCTATTCTCAGGTCCTTACAGACTGATTAGATGGGGTGATGGAGGATCAAAGGAGCTTTGGGGACAGCCATCCTCTGACCTTCCTGAAGCAGACAAACATTCAGTGTTGAGACATAACAACATACAGTGACATGGAGATTCTTGTCACAAGACCCAGACGTAAACAACCAAAATCCGTGCCCAACTTCCCCCGCCCCCAACCCCCTTGATTAGTGACTGTGGCTTCATCCCTTTTCTCAAATCAACCATTATTCCTGGGTCTTCGGAGAATCGACAGACTTCTTAAGAAAGGATTTCCAAATCATTGACATTCTGGGACCACATAGTCCAACGCTTATGGTTGAGATTACTAAACACTGAGGTTAAGTCAGCCTGTTTAAACATCACATATGATTTCAGACCCAGAAAGCTGAGAAAAAGACTCCAGCTTGGCACCTTTCTACAAAAGCTCTTGTTCTGCCTGTCATATAAATATGGGAATATCCAGGATCTGTGTCACCTTAGTTACTCCACCTTGATATATTTATTTGGATGATGGTATTTCTAAGTTGTATCTCCTACATCTTCAATCCCTAGCCTGAAAGAAACTAAAACAGCAGAAAACATTCCTTACAATATTTAACAAATGTCAATGATCTGGAACTCCTTTCTTAAGAAACCTATCAATTCTCATAAGACCCAGTAGTAAAAGTTAATTCGAATGACAGAAAGATTAAGTGAATCTTGTCTGTTGGTTCTCTTCAGACTTTCAGTTAATTTTTACACCAGGACATTCATTTTTTACTCTTGACTGATATTTCCACAAATATAAACTGTCTTTTAAATTTTCTTTTCTTACACACACTCACAGTCAGCAATGGTACCACTGATACCATCCTGGGGACCCCTCCTTAACACACGCAGCCTGCTTTCAAAACCTTTCAAATTCAATTTTGCTTTTCAAGGGTCAGCTTCTCGGAAGGGCCAATTACAAATGGTAGATATTACTTCATGGTTGATATTTATAGAGATCTTACAATCCATTTTTCTTTTTCTTTCAATGGTAGTCTTTCTGATTGCATTACTATCTGTAGTTCCTACTATAGCTAACATCAATAAGCATGAATTAAATGAAGCCTTCTGCCTCTTTAGTTATCCTTGTGGTGCTCCCGCTTGTATTCTGCCAGTGCCAGCTGCTGCATAAACCAGGTCCAACCTTATTTTTCACTAGTGGATATGCAAGGACAGTTTTCAAATAGAAAACTAATTACTACAGTTCCTCTTCCTTTGAGCTCAGAGAAGCACCACTGGGATTGTGGAGCTACGGCAAAAAGAGATGTCTTAAATCTATCTCATTCTTTCCAGATTAATCCAGCTGGTTCTAAATTGAGCTAGAAACTTTTTAGCTGCTAGAAGTCTCTTCCAATTTCCTATTCACTCAAAGCATGAACTTCTTCAAGTTTAACAAAATAAAACTGCTTGAAAAGAGCATCATTGAGATCAAGATTTCTGGTCCCTTGTTTATCCATCAGCCATGTGAGTCCATGTGTGTGTGTGTGCGTGTGTGTGTGTGTGCGTGTGTGTGTGTGTGTGTGTTTGATGGGTGGGGTTTGGAAATTTACAAAGAGCTACATTGGGGCTCATTCTTTGTTGACATTTGATGATCCTCCTTTGGCCAGATTCGCATGATTGTTAGAAAGTCACTTTGCAGCCTGAAAACCTCTTTCACAACAGGATGTTGCCATTCACCTGATCTGAGTCAGATTCGCTACCTGACGATGTCATGTGATTCAGTGATGCTGATCAGAAAATCCAATGACAACCACAAAAAGCCCACAATCCCTATAGATTCCGATCCTTATGGATATTGAGAAAAGTAACTTGAGTCAGATTTAAAATTCTAAAAAATTTTATATGAAATGATTTCAAATCTGCACACACAGCTAATAATAATATTGAATGAATACAAGTACATTGGCAACTCTGAAAACACATGCTCATCTCTCTGGTGATATCACATCCATTTTTTACTTACCTGTCAACAACAGAGGGTTCCCAACATTGCTATGCAGGTTCTGCTACAGAAGACTTGGTGCAGAAAGAGGGGAAATGTGGCAAGGGACCCAGGACGTGGGTCAGCTCTGTATGCAGGGGATCTGTGGCCTAATGAAATCTAAGAGCTGTTTCTACTCAGCCCTCTTTCAGTGCCTCATCTGAGTCATCTCACAGGCTCCTTGGCCCAAAAGGAGATGAACTTGACTTTTGCTGACTTCTGCTTTGAATATGGAAAGGCGTTTTTGGATGGCCCAGATTTGGGAGTCCACTTTTTGGTTTTCTTAGTTTCCTTTGATGCCAAGCGTGATCAAAGAAATGGTCTAAGAAGTCTGGGTTCTTTATTGGGTTCACCTACTCAGGTTGGGACAAGCAGCATGTGAAACACTCCACCCGCCTCTCTGAAGCACCATCTCCACCCTGAGCCGTGGCCTCAGGACTGCTTCAGTTGTGCGACCTCGGCTTGTTTCATTTCTGGTCTCAACTCCTGTTCTGCCCAGGAAGTATAGATGAGGCAATCTTTTTCCATCCGTCATGATGAGCCAGTGCCCTGGAGAATATTTCCTCACCTAGCTCTGCCTTCCCTGCAGATGAGTTTAACCCTAGAAAGTTCCTTGAAGAGGCCCAAAGGACTGCTGAACAACCAATCAATGAGAGAGGGTTTTAGTCCATTGACGGAAGGCTTCATGGAAGGAATGGGATGTAGCAGTCCCACCTTCTCTCTGGAAGCACATATTCAAGGAATTCAGTGCCTCTTAAAAATGAACACATTCTCAATTGCTCCTTGTGCATGGATTTCTCCCTTTTTTATACCCCACCCATCTACCTCTACCATGACCACCACCACCGCCACCTCCAGGACTATGTAGCATAATCAGATAGATCCAGATTTAAATTCCCTTGTGCCATTTGGGGGATGTGTGACCTCAGACTTGATATTTAGCTTTGTGTGCCTCAGTTTCCTCAGATGATAAAAATAAACACGAATCTATCCCTCATACAGGAGGTAGTGGGGATTGAGGGAGAAGATGAAGTTTTGTTCCACTGCCTAGTGTAGATCAGTGAATGCCAACCCATTTTTCCCTCATCCAACTTCCATCTCTCCTTGAGTTAATCCTAGATGCTGCCCTCTTAGCTGCTCACTTTCAGAGGTCTTCCCATGGCAAAGAGTCCTATCCTCAGATCAGGACGGACTTTGCCTTCTTGTACGGCCATGGTCATACTATCCTCTGTTGTCTCTAAGAACAGCCAGGTTTTTAGCATGTCCTCTTCCTTTCTCACTTCATCCTCTCCTGCTTCACTTTAAAAACATCAAATAAAAACAACATCAGCTGGGAGCTCTTACCACCCACAGCAAGACAGTTTTCCCTCCGCAACTCTGGATCATCTCAACATAATCTTTACAGATTAAAATTGAGTGCCACATAGCGGCCTCCAGCCACACTCAGCTGCATCCTGCTTTGGGGTCCAGGGTCTGTACTCTCTGTACGAAGATCCCTTTGACTTCGACAAATTGGAATAACACCTATTTCAAATATATTATTTGATGAAAGCAGATGTCAGCAGATACTGCCTATGTAATTGATATTTGATTTATTCAAGATTTATGCATGCTGTGCCTTAGATTTATTAATGATAATCCCCAGCTCTTGTGTTTAATATAGTGGAACCAAAACATAATTTGCTGGGATCAGTCAGAAATGCATCAAAGTGATTAACTCTACATGCAAACCATTATCCAGTGACATCCCTACTGTGCACAGTGCAAAAGGAGGCAATAATACAGTAATTGGCTTCACTTATGCAAGTTAGATATTTGCCGTGATTGCGAGTAAAATTTGATCCCTTTTATCTGTGATTCTGCATCTCCACATCCCCTTGTCATCCTTTGATGCTCCTTTTTTCTGGCAGGATTCTCCTGAAATTAGCAGGCGCACATGTGCATGTATACACGCGCACACGCGTACTATCCTTCCCCAATAATTATGGCTAGAGAGGTAGAAAGTCTTCCTAAACAGACAAGGAGGGCAACTGTCCTTCTCAGGAGGCCCCCGGGTGAGTGGCCGTGCCTCTGTTGTAAATGAGGAACCACTTTTCTCTCCCAGTACAGGAAGGTGGAGTGAGGTCAGCAAATGGAAATCGTAACCAGCATAACTTTCTATCAGTGTCTATCACTGACTTCAATACCTAGAAATGCTGCAAAACCACCGCCCCGTTGGAGTGGACAATTGGAGCTATGTAAACCATCACTAAGACAGATTTTAGGGGAACAAGCCAGTTATTTTATTTATTTTTATTTTTTCACATAGCATTCCTAGAATCATCTTTTACACATATATTTTTAAGATGTTCACTGTGTGCATTATTCTTGCTGTTCTGTTTTGCTTTAGCTAATTAAAACTTGATCGAAAAGACAACCTCTTATGCAACTACGTTCTTCCTACTATTTGAAAAATATATATTTCCTATTCTCAATTGGTGATAGTAGATGACAGCAGTTCTATTTCAAAAAACAAAAAAAGAAAAAAGAAAAAAAATCCCTGAAAGCAAAAATATACACAGGTGGTGACAAAATACTCAAAGCCAACAGAAATGTATGATGGAAAGATAGAAGTGTCCTTTCTCTATGCTGGCCTCGATCTTTAGTTCCTCTCCCCCGAGGTAATCGTGTAAGAATCTCTTGTGTAACCTTTCTGAAAATGTGAACAACGTATCTACATGTACATGCACTGGGGTTTTTGCTGTTTAATCATTTAGTCCATATCTTAGAGATGTTTTCATGTTTGCCAATAAAGAGCGAAAGTCCTGCCTGGCCTAGCAATGTTGTATAATAAGCTCTATACTTGAAATTTTTTTAAAAAAATTCTTTTTTCTAGTATGGGAATCAGGGCCACCATTTAGAATGAAGGAGCATCTTGTGAGGATTTACAGCAAGATGAAAAACACACTGCATCCCGCATTTTACAGCACAGCCATATAAATGGCCCTTGATTTCTCTGTTGCCTGGAACATGCCATCTGTCTCCAGGACATCTGGTAGAATGTGTCAGTCCGTTAGCACAGCATCTTGATGGGCACGGATGTTGCCGACTCCCAAGCCTATTGCCAGGTTTATAGCAAGAGTTTTTAGCATATTCAGTAATATATTTGTGAACCTGCTTACACTATCAACCTCAGAGGGCTAACATGACTCACAATTAATTTAAAATGAAGTTCCAGGATGTTTTTTATGGTTCCTTCATGGAATAACACCAATCGTTCTATATCAGATCTCTTTTGCTCCCAAAGCAGTATAGGAGATATTTTGAAACTATGTAAGAACAGCTCACAGGGGACATTCTTTTGCATTTTTAATGCCATTAAGGAATTGCCCCAAGAATCAAATAAATCTCTTTTGCATTTTCTCACTCATTTTTTCAAGCACCATGAGCAGTGCCCAGTGTGCTGAATGGTGTTCTGCATGGGCGAGGCCTGTCCATAAACATCCCGGCCTTGGTCATTAAGAGCACTCTGTGCTCAGGAAGCCCTCAGAGCTGAGCCGCGGACGCAGCAGTTTATTCTCTGGATTCGTTTCTCAGCTGCTACAGAAGCTATGCCTGCTTCAGCAATCCAAGTGATCTATTTTTCCTGTCCTAAAAGTTAATTGATTCCTGCTTCTCAGTGCCATGGACTATGAAGAGCTATTTCTTCGCTCAGCCACCGTCTATCAGACTAAGTCCTACTGGACTCTCTTGGGAAGCCTGCCACAGCTTGGCGAAGCCCAAGGACCCTGGGCCTGAAGCCGGAAAGAAATCAGGACAGAGCACAAACAAACCTGTCTGAGGGAGTAATTTCAAAATGTGAAGTACAGCCTCCAGTCTTCACAGTGTAAATCTTCAGACTCCAGGAGATAAGAGGACCATCACTTAAAGAGGGGAAAGGCCAGTGAACAATTTAGAAACTGATAACCATTACCGCAAAGAGATCCTTAAACCCACTCATCTGGGTGCAAATCTCCATTATAAACACTTCCAACTGAGGTGCCTCTTGAAGAAAACTTAATCACTCTGAACCTTAGTTTCTTCTTTTGGAGGAGAAAAGTCTACATTAGGTATTATGGAGAGAATTACAGAAATGTAGATGAGGAAATACATAGTAAGAAAATGACACACTATCCTTCAGACTGCTGGGCACCTGGAATTAATGTTCAATATCAATAACAATAATGCTGATTATTATTCAACAAGATTCTAAAATTCAAAGAAACTAGCAATTTTCTAAGAGAATGACAATGATGATTTCAAATACTTTGCTGGGCACCTGAAGCATACCAGGGCACAGCCTACTTGCCATCTACTGTCATTGTCTTTAGGCTTCTACACCCCAACCCCAACTCTCTTGCGCGTCCTGTAAGGGAGTGGTACTGACAATCCCAAAGGGATTATTTCGCTCCTGAGGAGAAGCGTAATAAGGAGAAAATGCATGAAGACCCTGAAGCAGCAAATGCTTAATTAACTTCAAAGTAACAGGGGAAAGGCTGGCTGAGACTATGTAAATCTTGAAAAACAGCAGCTCCCCTCCTGAATAGGAGTCATTTCCTTCCATAGAGTTGAGGATGAAATTATTATAATGACACATGATATTGTTTTGGGTCACTCTGGTTCAAAATACATCCTTCACCTTTGAAGCCACTCTTAAACTCGAGGTACGTTTGTGATTTTCTGTAGTATCCATAGCATTTGGTGGGGTCTGCCACTGATTACCAAATACCAGGAATGTCAGGATGGAAAGACACGCAAGATTCCTTGTGGTCACCAAAATCACAGGTGTTATGGTTTGGATGTGAGGAGTCCCCCAAAAGCTCATGTGTGAGACTATGCAAGAAGGAGGAGAGGTGCAATGATTGGGTTATGAGAGCCTTAACCCAATCAGTGAATTAATCCTCTGATAGGGATTAACCAATGGTAACTGTAGGCTGGTAGGGTGTGGCTAGAGGAGGTGGGCTATTGAGGGTATGTCATTAGGATGTATATTTGGTGAACTGAGCTTAGTCTTCTCTCTCTCTCTCTGCATTCTGATTGCAATGCTCTGAGCACTTTCCGCCACCACACTCTTCTGCCATGATATTTAGCCTTACCTTAAGCCCTGAGGAGAGGAGCTTGTCTATGGACTGAGACTTCTGAAACCATGAGCCCCCAAATAAACTTTTCCTCCTCTAAAATTGTTCTTGCCGAGTCTTCTCATCATAGCAGTGAAAAAGCTGACTGAAGTAACAGATATTTGTAGGTTAGAGTCTAAAGGAAGCTTAGATTCTCATATTTAATGGCTTGACTTTCAAGCTTGTTTGAGATGGATACAGATCAAATTATATTGCATAAATTCCTGTGCAAGACACAAATAAATATAATTGATCAAAGTGCAATTATGCTCATTCTGGAGAAGGGAAAGAAGAGAATTCGTGAGTTACCCCTGGGAAGCTGTAGGATCTGAAACATCTTTGAAAATCACATGTTTAATCTAATTGTCACCCAATAGGAGAGGACAACAAGGCAGTGATATCATCTCTTTTTAAACTGATGCATAATACTTTTACATATTGGTGGGGTATGGCACAAAGATATGATACACATATATAAGTGTAATAATCAAATCAGGGTAATGAGCATTTCACTTATCACTCAAACACTTATCACTTCTCTGTGTTGGGAGTCCTGAGTCTCTTCTGATATTTTTCAAAATGACTAGAAAAGGCAGCGCTTTCTCAAAGCAAGGTCTCCTGAGCACAGCAGCCACTTCATCCAGAGCTTGTTAGAAACTCTCATTCTTTGGCCCATTCCGGACCTACTAGAGGCAGAGTCCAGGAATCCATTCTTAATCAATCCCTCTGGATGACTCTGATGCAAGTTCACTCAAATTTGGGAACCAGCCCTCCAAGGGCCTTTCAGTGAGTATTATAGGCTCCTTCAATGAAATTCAGCTTCAGCAGATGGTGACCAAAGCCCTTTACAAACATTATGGAAATTCTGGGAGCACACACCCTATTTTGAGAGGCGTCTTCTTCCATTCCACACATTCTAGTAGTGTTGCAAAGAATTCTATCAAAAATTGGAAGCAATCCAGATTGTGGTTATTCTAGACAAATTACTTAAAATCAATGGAGAAATTTTGATCCCCAAAATAGATTATTTTAAGGGATTTGGCCAGTAACTCAAACTGTTGCAATGAGATCATACCAAAATAGTGCACCATTCCAAAGAAACTAAAAAAAATTTCAGTTACAAAAATAAAACACAGCTTCAATTTACAGCAAATTTTAGTTTTCAAAGCATATTTTGCATGCATTGTCTCATTTGCATGTCTCCACCTTAATTCTGACAATCCACAACCTTCTTCTTCCCAATTTTAGGCATCAAACAAAGAAGTGGGGGGAGGTTATATAAATTTTCCTACGTCACATACCTACACAGTTGTGGAATAAATATTAGAATGCAGTTCTTTATTGGTATTTCAGGAAATGTAGTAGGCAATTTCCTAATGTGAATTTGCAACCAGATCAGTGTCCTCTATGGATCTTCATTCTTTCCTCTCCTGTTGTTCATCATTGACGGTAATGAACTTCATAACGGCCTAACATCGTCAAGTTCCCATCTCAATGATTAGATAGGGAGTTCCTTGCCCCATCCCAGTTACAGGTGAGCTGTGAGGTGCTGTAACTAAGGCAACTATTCCCTTCTGATCCTATTGGTGGGCATCTGTTTCTAGTTGTAACTGGCCAAACATCCCCTTTGCAGGAAAACTAATAACATCTTAACATATGGTCTTGAATCTGGGCCGCCAAATGACCTTGCATGGAGATTAATTGAAGGTGTTAACGGCATAGTTCCCAGCTAGGAATGTCAAAATACTGGCTAGGCCTCCTATGTACATGTTTTAAGAGGATTTGCTATTGATACTGAGCTGGATTAACTTTAAATATAAAGAAACATACTATAACTTTAGCAACCACCTGTGTAGCTAAGGAATCTGGATTAGTGCTCCAAGCAGGGTGCAGGATAATGAATTTGACATCCCATTTTTGACTCCCTGGGAAAAATTCCCAGGGTACAATCTTCTTAAGTGGGGGTAATATGGTCAACAAAATTCTGTTGAGGGTGAAAAATCTTTTCTATGACCTTCTAAAAGACTGCATGGAAAATGCCATTAGAGATTAGAGTTGATTTATGAGTATTCTGTCCAATTATCTTCCTCCTTCCCACCGCACCCCAGCAGGAGAAATAGGCCAAAGAACAGTAAAAAGAACACCACTGTGAGCTATATGTATTTTCTCAAGTACGTACATAGAGATATACTGAACTTTCAGGAAGCTTTAAGCTTAGTTATCATAATTATGTCTCATGCCTTGATCCTGGCACAATTACTCCTTCTATTGGTTTATTTTTATTATTTCTATTTTACTACCCTAATGTTTATGTGATTGTGTATGTTTACTATAATTCACCTTAGAGGCTGCTTACAGGATATAAATATAAAGAGATAAAAGTAAACATGGAATAATCTCCTTTCATACATATGCTTCCAAACCCATAAACTCTATAGAAGGATGAATTAGATTTTAAAAAACATTGAGAATTACTTTAGGCCTTTCTTTGCCCAGTTTATTTTGGTTAAAGGAGACAAGAATTATGTTAAAACCAGATCAGCTGGGCTGGAGCAGTGGCTCTGCGGTTATAGTGCTTGCCTGGCATGTGCAAGTACAAGGGTTCAAACCCCAGCACCACGTACACAACCAAGTGTCTGAACAATGAAAGTCATGTGAAAAACTAAATAAAAATTGATTCTGTCTTTCTCTCTCATTGTCCCTCTCTCTTAAACAGCAACAACAACAAAGGATCAGCCGATGGCTATACAACCTATCAGAAAGTAATAATAATAATAATTTAAATACAATGCTTCCAATTCAGTAAGGCCTTAGGAGACAGGCCCTTGTAATTATAAGTCACACGTTTCATCGGAGAACTGCTCAGTGCCTAGTTCTTGAGCTATTCTTCTGTGTTCTTGCAATATCCTCTGCATAAGAGTTTATGTTTTCTACCTTGTTATATATTTCTCTGCGTGTTTTCTGGGCTTCATTTTGTTCTGACAACTTGTGTTTTATCTATCTTTTAATTCCCAGTATTTCCTGCAATGACTGATATACAATAGTTTTTGTTTTTGTTTTTGTTTGTACCAGGGATCGAACCCAGCAGTGCTTAATCACTGAGACACATCCCAAGCCCTTTTAATATTTTTTATTTTAAGTTGCTGAGGCTATCATGTTTTCTGATGAATAATTTTGTGAGGTATACAAAGATCTTAGATACCATCCTACTTGCAAGGAAGTTATGGTAGTTTTGAGGCCTCAGTAGTTATTTATCTGAAACATACAAAATGGAGTTGACCCATAGTGTTACTGACCACATTACACATTGATTTCACAAATTCACTGAAGCCAGCTAGATAGTTTTATTTGGACCACCCAATAGCATACATTTGTGCTTATTGAGAAACATTTGTAGCATACAAAAAAGAACCTTCTAAAAAACTTAATTAATCATTCTTTCAAACTTAGCACATTTTTTTGCTCATGTACTTGTGCCAACAAGTGCATTTTAATTTTCCCTTAAATAAAAATTTCCAGATTCATTAAAAAAAACCTTAACCCATTATGTTCAGATGAAAGAAGTAGAAAATGAAGTAGACCAGCTTTATCTAATTTTCTAAATTGAATAAAATGCAAAACAAATAAATGGATGATGAAAAGCAACGTATGTCTGATTTACTTGGCTTTCCTGTGGGTTAAGCCACTCAGGTAATTCAGCTGGGACCCCTGGAATTCTTTGCATATTTGCCTTTCAAGATCAGGAGGACTGATGTGTAATCCACAGCAAAAGGAATCACAGGAACCATAAAATGAAGGAATGCTGAGTCGGCTATCATAGGAGGGTCAGGCTTAGGTATCGGGAGCTGTGAAACACAAACAGAATTATAAAGGAATTATGTGGCTCCGGATATTGCAAATACACTACAGACTTTTCCCTTACTAAAATGAAGCAATGGATAGATAGATACCACAGTGGAAAAAAGCAATTAGAAGTAGGGAATGAAGTTCCTTAGTTGTCTTTTTAAATTCTCTCCCTCCCAGTCCTTTCAAATCTCCCTTGGGTCCAATTTGGAAATTCTTACAAAGGCTAAAGTCCAGCAGCTTAACAGCTATTAAACACAGTTGTAAAGTGAAGATGCAGCCCGTGGCTTGGGCTCTTGGCAGCATCAGATGAATATGGCAAACAGCAAAACTCTTTCGCTGAAATGAAATAATGGAAGAGAAGCAGGGAGGGTATGTAGATAAACCAGATTGGGAGTTTCAGATGGCGACCCATGGAGCATACTAACCCACTCTGGTATTGCTATTTAGTACCTGTGAAGTCTACCATTATGCATTATTAAATTCATGTATTATTGAATCATGAATCCTTGTTCCCTGATAAGAAATGGAGATGATTTCTTAGTTTAAATTAAAGCCCTGCCTCCTTATTTGAATAAAACTGCATTACTGGCTGCCTAGCATGCTAATCCGAAAACTGCATTAAGCAGGTAGGACTGTATGAATTAAAAAATAATGAAACAAGACTTTTCTGCCAGACATTGTTCCCTCGCCTGCTTTTCATGACAGCGGATTTCCTACTTGGAGTTGATAAGACAACGGCAAATGAAGATAACAACATGAGAGGGAAATCATTCACTCTAATGGGCTCCACCTGTGCAGACTTCAGCTCATTTACATGGCTGCAGAAAAATTAGAAATCATGCGGCAATTAGTCTGTTCTAGATTATGCAGTGTGTCAACTGATACCACTCAGGAGAGCACTAGTGCTAAAATGGTTTCAGAAGATAAATCTACTCTCCTATACAAACAGTTTTAATTACCTGGAAAACGGCATTGCCTATTGAGAAATCTCCATTGTGAACCTGGGCCGCTCTCCTGCTATTGGAATCAGATGTTGGGAAATTCCAATGTTTATGTAATTGACTCATATAGTATTTGATGACTTGTTGAAACTGAAATTGGGCCTCTTGGTCGGGTCCCCAATTGTTCATCAAAGGCCTTTTCAAATGTCTCCTTCAGAGTTGGTCCAGAGAAGCTGAAGGAGGGTTAGATTTTTTTTTAGATGTTTCTGTTTACTGATACCCTTTGCTTTTTGAGCTTTAGCACTTGTAAGTCCATACAAATCTGTGAATTTATTACAAAATAATTTCGAATTTGAAGCTTGAGTCAGCAGCTCAAGCAACTCTATCTCCTTATGAATAAAATTCTAAGACAATTAAGGTTTAGATTCTCACTGAAGACGTTGGCATAAAATCAATTTTTAAAGATGTATTCATTTTAGCCTTGAAATATATTTATCACCTTCTTAAAATCCAAGAGAGTATCTAGAGAAACAATATTCATGAAAATCTGGCTTGGGCATTCATAAGGGATCATTTACAGGTTTTTCTTTGATTTGCTTATGAAAATGCTATGCATTCACGCCCACTTGCCTTATTTTGTCATTGTTAATTTTGTTTTTTTGGTAATCCTTTTATTGGGTTTGGGAGAATTCAGTAAAGCCAGGATTACTGAATACATTTACAGCTGAAGCAATGGTTGAAGGGAGCATTCTGTTAGAGAAAGCTTTGGTCTTTGGGTAGGAGTTACTTCTTGGAATATCCTGGAATGTCAGTCTTCTGCCTACACCTTTAGGGAAATGAGGATCAAGCGGCAAGCTTTTAGCATTGTCCAAACCTAAAAAGTACATTCCAGTTTGTAGATGGAACTGAGAATGGGGCATGTGCCCCCTTACTGCCAAAAGAGTGCTAATCTTACCTACAGGGAGAAAATCAATCTTCTAGCTCAATGAAATTTTAGCCAATGCGATCTCTACAATAAAGAGAATTTTCCACATTTGTTATCTGAGATTTAGTTCATGTTTCCAATCCCAGCTAAAAATATAGAGTCTCCAGGGGTGGTTCACATGGAATTACAGTGCACTGATTTTCATTCTTTGTCTTGGAGCTTCAGTCCTTCAGCAAAAGAGTTTCAAAGATACAAAATTTAGCAAACATTGCTGAAGTCCTTTCCTGAATAGCAAAATAAATCTGGTATACTACAGGCCCTGAGATGTCCTGGAGTAAAGAAACTGGTTGAACCTTGCATTTTGCAGATTTATCTGCACATTAGAATACTCCTTTTAGTATGGGGAGCTAAATCAGGATTCCATGCTGTGCCTACCCAGAGTCCTTCAGAAGAGGAGAGGGTAACCTCCATGCAGAAGATTTCTAGCTTTGGTCATGTGAATCCATCACATCAAGAAAAATATGATTCTCACAGTCCTGAAATTCATAGAGATGCTGACATCTCTGAGAAGAATAAGCAAGACAGAAAGTCCTCAGAGGAATTGTGCCTGCCATATCAGAGAAGAAACTTGCTGAAAAGTGAGTCAGCACACTGTCAAGCCCCGTCCCTTCTTCGAGCATGAGTGCCGGGCATGGTGGCACACGCCTGTAATCCTGCCAGCTCACGAAGCTGAGGCAGAAGGAGCTCAAGTTCGAAGCCAGCCTCAGCAACTTAGCAACGCTGTAAGCAACTCATGAAGATCCTTTTTCAAAAACAAAAACAAAAAAATAATGATAATTAAAAAGCACGAGGGATGTTGTTCAGTGGATAAGCGCCCCTGTAAGCACCCCTAGGTTCAATCCCCGGTACCTGCAAATCCCCACCACTACCCCCACCTGCAAAATAAAAAGGTAGAAGTATACACAAATTTGTCCCTAGGTGAGATGTCCCCTTCCACAGTGCTAACATATCAGCAGTTATTTTGTCTCTGGAAGGATGTTGATGACTGAGTTCCAGTTGGTGGTGAGGGTGAGCATTCATAGGTAGAGGAGTCCACATTTAAGATGAGGACTTCAACCAATCCCTCCCATCAGAAGAACTCTCTCCACAGTCAAGTGCTAAGTCACCCTTAAGAAGCAACAACACCAAAAACAATGATGAAATTTTTGATTAATGGAATACAAAATAGTATACAATTACTAAAAATGATGGTGATTCTTAAAACACTAGAAATAATCCGAATTAAGAACTGTTTTTAGGCTATGGATGGAACTATGGAAAAATTCAAAAAGAAAGTATCTATGAATTTAATTATACAACATGTAAAATAGTTAGAAAACAGAAAAATCAAAGGTAAATTGAGTAAACTAATCTATCCTCAATATAATAGACATATGTTTTGCCTCTTTCGGGTGGAAGGACAGGTTCCCTGTGTTTGGAATATATAGCACTGCTTGCATCTACTTTCCGTGGTCCCTATGGGAATTTGTTCTTGGCCATGCCTGTTCTTTGCTCTTTAAATCTCGGAGGTCAGGAATGTGTCCTCTCATAGTATCTCTGAGCCACAGTTGATTACAATTGTTGGGCAATTCCCACAGGCTGCAGTAGTATTTATAGCACATTTCATAATATCAAAGGGCTTCTACTTTCCCCACTAGCCTTTATCTTCATTTCCTTAGTCACTTCCACAAAGGCACTGTGACCTCAAAATTTGCAATTAATGTCCCCAAGGGCAACCTACCTTTGTTTCTTTGCTGCAGGCCTAATGCCAATACTATATCCCCTTTCCAGCCATTAGGGATCAAAAGACATGCAGAATACAAGAAATGGCAGAGAGGATATACCAGATAAAACCACACTTCTGCTAATACCCTTGATTTGGTGAGAAATCACAGCAGGAGTTTGTAGGAGTTTGTTGAGAAATCACACAGAGTTTGCAGCATGGTGTCCAGAGTATGCGGTAGAATCTTTCATGCTTGAGTCCATTAACTAAGAGCATAGTATGACAGTCAGATCATGGGACAAAATTAACATGTTAATAGTGTACTCAAATGGATGGTTAGTTGTAAGCCCAGTGAGGCTCAATCCTTTATTTTCTTCTCTATTTCTGCTCATTGCCTTGGTGATCTCATGCTGAATTACAGATTTAAATACCAGAAAGTGCTAACTACTTGGAAATGTATGTCTCCAGCCTCCCCTCTGAAATCCAGACTCATGTCTCCTTGGATGTCTCGTGCACATCACTGACATTCATCTTCCAGATGGAACACCTGATCTCCCCCTCCTGTACCCTTCTTTATCTCAGAAGATGTCAATCCCATTCTTCCCTTTGCCCATCCTTTCTTTTTCTCATTCACACCTTTGATTGAGCAGAATATTCTGTTGGTTATTGCCTTCAAAAATGCATCTGCCATCTGAGCACTTATTCCCACTTATGTTGCAACATCCCTGGTCCAAGCCCCGGTCACCTCTCACCTCAATGATTGCCAGTGATCTCTTTCGCCATCTCACAGTCACCTTTGCATTTCTTATCCTGCTCTAACCACACTGGGGTCCTTGAATGCATTTTTAAAATACGCTAGGCATGCTTTGCGTTGGGTATGAATTTTTATTGTTGTTTCCTTGCCTGGGTCATTTTTCTTCGGATATCTGCTTAACTAATTCACTCATCTCTTGAAATCATTTTTATATAATATCTTCTTAATGAGAAGGTCACAGAATACACTATTTACAATCACCGCCCTCTCTCTAATATTCCCTAGTTCTTCTCCTGCATTCTTTTCCTCCATCCTATTTTAATTCATATGAAGCCCAGTTAACCTTTTTTTGTCTTTTATAGTTCATGATTTCAACATCTTATCCAGATTTAATTTTTGCCTAACTTGAGTTCCAAAATAAGTTGTCTGTATTTTCTCCTAGAAGTTGTATGCTTTTTGATGTTACACTTAGGTTTTTGATCCATTTTCACTTGACCTTTTTTTATGGTGTTAAGAAAGGGTTAAAGTTCCTTTTTTTTGTTTTGTTTTGTTTTTGCATATGGATATCCAATTGTTCAGGTAGGGTTCATTGAAAAGATTATCATTTCCCTGTTAAATTACCTTAGCCCCATTTCTTAAAAATCTAATGATCTTTTATGTATGTGTCCACTACCAGGATTTCTATTAGGTTCCGTTGTACAAATATTTAGTCTTTGCAATTTACATACTTTTTTTATTGCTACTGTATAGAGCATTGAATTTCATCTTTTTCTTTTACAATTATTTTTGATCTTCTGCATTCCCTGCATTTCCATAGAATGATTTCAAGACAAACTTTTAAATTTGCACAGATAAACTTGCCATGATTTTGATCAGGATTGTCTTAAATCTTTAAATCAAGTTAGGGAGAATTGACAGCCTCATAGTATTGGGGGTTTTTTGTTTGTTTGTTTTAGGAAAGGGACAGTGTGTGAGAGAAAAAGAAGATATTTTATTTAGTTTTTCATGTGGCTTTCATTGCTCCGAAACTCAGTGTGTTCATGGTGCCGGGGTTCAAACCTGTGTCCTTGCACATGCCAGGCAAGCTGCATAACTGCCAACACACCGCTCCAGCCCCTGGTATTGGGTTTTTAACTGTGATCAAGGAATTTTCTTTAATATCTCTCAGCAATATTTTGTAGTTGTCAGTATACAGAATTTGCAGATATTTTATTAAATGTACCCTTAAGCATTGAATTTTTAGCTGCTATCTACAATGGCGCTTTTTAGATTTCAGTTTCTGATTGTTCATTGTTAGTATACACAAATACAAATTGTTTTTTGTACATTGACGTTGCATTTGGTTACCTTTGTATACTTAGTTTTCTAGAACATTTTTGTAGATTCTTTCGAATTTTCTACATTGACTATCATGTTGCTTACAGATAAAGATATCTTCACTTTTCCCTTTCCAATTTATGTTCCTTTTATTTTTCTTTCCTAACCGTACTGGTTAGGACCTTTAGCATATTTGTCAATAAAGTTGTGACAAGAAAATTTGTGCTTTGTTCCCAATACTAGGCGGGGGAAGCATTCAGTTTTTGTAATGAAGCATGAAGTTAGCTGTAGGTGATTTGTTGTTATTTGCTTGTTTTTGCTTGCTGGTTTTTGCGGTTCGTTTTGGTAGATATTCTTATCAGGTTTAAGAAGTTCCCTTCTGTTCCTATTTTGCCAGAAATAACATTATAAGTAGAAGTTAAACTCTGTCAAATATTTTTTCCGTATCTATTGTGTTGATCATATAATTTGTTTTGTTTTCTTTTTTTGCAGTACTGAGGATTGAACACAGCGTTGCTCTACTATTCAGCTATATCCCCAGCCCTTTTTATTCTTTTATTTTGAGACAGGGCCCACTAAGTTGCCCAGCCCTCCTGCCTTAACCTCCCAAGTAGCTGGGATTGCAGGCATGAGCCACCACTGGATGATCATACAGCTCTTGTTCCTCAATTTGTTGATATGGTGAGCTATACTGAATTCCTTTCAAATGTTGAGCCCCTACTCATTCTTATGATAAGTCAAAATTAGTCACCACGTGTTATCCTACTTTATTTATTGCAGGATTCAATTTACTGGTATTCTATAAAGGATTTTTCCTCTGTGTTCATGAGGCAAACTGGTCTACGGGTTTTGTGCCTTCAACTGATTTTACTATCAGAGTAATGGTGTTCCCATAAAATGGGTTTTAAATCACCCCATCGACTCCTATTTCTGAGAAACTAAGCGTGTAAGTGGCACTATTTCCTCCATCAGTGTAGGTGGAATTCACTGGTGAAGCTATCTGGGCCTTTTCTTTCTTGGAAGGCTTTTTACCTTGACTTCAGCTCCTTCAACAGGTAAAGGACTGTTAAGATAAGTTTCTTCTTGATTGAGTTTTGGAAATTTGAATCTTTCAAGGATGTTTTCCTACTTCTTCTGAAAGATCAGGTTTTGGGTATTGACTTGCTCATAGTGTCTTTTCTTATGTTTTTACTGTCTGGTATATATATATTTTCTCTCTTTTGTTGCTGATATTTAACAGATTTGTATCCCCTCTCTCTCTCTTTCTTCTTGTTCAGTCTGGTTAAAGATTGATCAATTTTATTAATATTTTAAAAATTAAATTTTTGTTTCATTGATTTTCATGTATTTTTTTCATCCATTTTCAAGTTTCATTTGGTTCCCTTTGTCTTATTTTCTCCCTTCCACTTGCTTTAGGCTTAATTTTCCTTTATTTTTCTAGATTCCTAAGCATAAGATTTAGGTCTGCACTTTTAGGACAGTTCTTTTCTAATGTAAGCATTTAATGGTATTGATTTCTCTTTAGTCCCTGCTTTAACCATGTCCTACAAATTATGTTTTCACTTTTGTTAATTGAAAGTAGTTTTTACTTTTTTGATTCAAGGATTATATATAGTATGTTGTGTAATTTTGAAAATTTATGGGTTTCCACATATCTTTCTGTTATCTCTCTGTGGCCACAAGATATACTTTATATGACTTCATTTCCTTAAATTTACTGAGACTTGTTTAAGGGCTCATAACATAGTCTACTTTGGTGAATGCTCCCGGTGCACTTGAAGAGAATCTATATCCTGCAATTGCTTCATGTATTCTTCTACAGATGTAAATTAGATCTAGTTGATTGACAATGCTGGTCTCATCTGTGTTCTTCCTTTTCCACTTGTTTTATCAGTAACTGAGGATGTTAAACTTCCCACTGTAATTGTGGACATATATCTGTTTCCCTTTTGAATTCTGCCTGGTTTTGCTCTGTGTGTTATAAGATGCTATTATTACATGCAATCACATTTAATTTATTTATTGTCCTTTTTGTAAGCTAATTCCTTTATCAGTATGAAATATCCCTCTTTTTTCCAGGTGGTATTACTCCTTTTGAAGTCTAATTTGCCTATCAATTTAGCTGTGTTTACTTTCTTATTTAATTTTCAAAAAGTATTTTTCCATTCATTTATTTCAACCTGCACCTCTGTTTTTAAAGTGAGTTTTTGAAGCATTGTGTAGTTGGTTCTTGTCTTACCCAAACTGACAGTCACAGCTTATTATTTGATATATTTAGACCATTTATATTTTTTCTTTCTTTTTTTCCCACATTTTATTGGTACATTAAAGTTGTACATAATGATAGGTTTTGTTGTTACATATCATACGTACACACAATATAGCAATATAATTTGGCCAATATTCCACCAAAGCACTCCCTGCTCCCTGCTCTCACCCCAAGGTCCCTTTCTTCTGCTGATAGGTGCAGAATATCCTCCACCCCCATTCCTTTCCTTCCCTCCCTTCTATCATTCCTCCCCTCTCCCCTTCTCTTTCCTCTACTCTACTAGACTACATTTAGTTCATCTATTAATTTGTTTTTGAATGGGTCTTTATGTAGTCTTATCCTTCCCTCTTCCTTTCCTTATATTTTACTCTAGGTTCAACAAATGAGAGAAAGCATGAGTTTTGAGTTTCTGAGTTTGGCTAATTCCACTTAGCATAATTTTCTACATTTCCATCCATTTGCCAGAGAATGACATAATTTCATTCTTTCTAATAGCTGAATAGAACTCCATTGTATGTATATGCCACAATTTCTTAACCTATTGATCTAGTGATGAACGTTTGGGATGATTCCATAATTTAGCTACTGTGAACTGTGCTGCTATGAACAATTATGTGACTATGTCGCTGTAGTATGCCGATTTTAGGTGTTTTGGGAAAATCTCTAGGAGAGGGATAGCTGGATCATATGATAGTTCCATCCCTAATTTTTTGAGGAATGTTCATACTGCTTTTCAGAATATTGTACTAGTCTGAAGTCCCATTAACAAAATAGAAATGTTCCTTTCTGCCCACAGACTTTCCAGCATTTATTATTGTTCATGATCTTGATCTCTGCCATTCTAACTGGAGTGAGATGAAATCTTATCATAATTTTGATTTACATTTCTCTTATTGCTAGAGATGTTGATTATTCTTTCACGTTTGTTGGCCATTTGTGTTTCTTCTATTGAGAAATTTCTGTTTCTGTTTAGTTCTTTTGCCCATTTGTTGATTGGCTTTTTTTTTTTTTTTTTGGTGGTATCTTTTTGGCTTCTTTGTATATTCTGGATATTAGTCCTCTATCAGAGCGGTAGCTGGCTAAGATTTTCTTCTATCCTGTAGGTTCTCTTCCAAGTCTTAATCATTTCCTTAGCTGTGCAGAAGCTTTTGAGTTTAATGGCATCCCACTTATTGGTTCTTGGTTTTATTTCTTGCACTTTGGGGATCTTGTTAAAGAAGTTGGTGGCAGCTCCTATATGATGGAATATTGACCCTATGTTTTCTTCTAGCAATTGTAAGATTTCTGGTCCGATTCCTATGTCTTTGATCCATTTGATTTGAGTTTTGTGCAGGGTGATAGATAAGGTACTAATTTCTTATTTTCTTTCTTTCTTTCTTTCTTTTTTTAACATAAAGCTATCTAGTTTTCCCAGCATCATTTGTTGAAGGGTTGTTCTTTCTCCAAGATACACTTTTGCCTCCTTTGTTGAATATCAGAAGGCTATAGGTTTGTGGATTTGTCTCTTTGTCTTCTATTCTATTCCATTGGTCTTCATATCTATTTTGATGCCAATACCATGCCGTCTTTGTTACTACAGTTCTGCAGTATAATATCAGATCAGGTACTGCGATGCTTCCTGCTTATTTTTCTTGCTTTGCCTATTCTAGGTCTCTTATTTTTTCAAATGAATTTAAGAATTGGTTTTTCCAATTCTGTGAAGAATGTCATTAGTAGACTACTTATATTGAATGTAGATACTGATAAATTAGACTAGAATCCATCATCTTATCAGTATTTTTCTATTTGTTCAATCAACTCTTTGCTTCTTCATACTTCTTGAATTCTCTGGGATTTCCTGAGTTTTTTAAGTATTTCATTTTATCTATAGCATTGGCTAATTACCCATTCTTCTTGGTGGTTTTGTTGTTGTTTCATTGGTTACTCTAGGTGTTATGATATATACCTTTCATGTATCGTATTACCTTCAAGTAATACTAGACTTCAATCACGAAGCAAGACTCTTAATGTACTCTTCCTTCAATCTCACTCTCATTGATTTTCATCTAATAAAATGTATGTTTCATACATTTTTCCTACACATATGCTAAAATCCCTCAATTCGTGGTTATTAATTTTGCTTTAAACAGTCTACTGTCTTTTAAAAGAGTTTTAAATTTTTGAAAAATAGATTTCCTGACATATTTATCATTCCTGGAGCTTTCATCCCTTTGTGTACATCCAAATTTCTGTCTGGTGTCATTTTCCTTTTTCCTGAAGAACTTCCTGTAACAATTTTTGTAGTGCAGGTCTGCTGGCAATGCATTTCTTCAGCCTCTGTTTAAATTCTGTTTTCCCTTCAAACGAGAGAGATCTTTTCTGAGTAAAGGATTCTAGGTTGATGGTTCTTTTCTTTCAGTATTTGGCAGTGACTTTCCATTGTTTCTGAGTTCTTTCTTACAAGGCTGCTATCATTGTTTTCTATGTTCCTCTTGGGACAAACGTGTCCCCTTTTTTTTCTGGATGTTTTCCTCTTGTCACTGACTATCAGAAATTTATTTTGCGGTACATTGGCCTGGTGTTTTTTCTGTTCATTCTGAAAGGAATAAGGATCGTTCTTGAGTTTCCTGCATGTGTGGGTTTCTTCTGCCTCCTTACATATATATGCTCTATTTACAAAAGCTGTTTATGGTCTTTGTCTGCTAATTCTAGCGTGTCTGTTGTTTCTGAGTCTGTTTATATTGATCGATATTCTTCTAGTTAAAGATTAGACTTCTGTGCTTTTTTATACCTAGTAATTTTTAAGTATACACTTTCTGAGTTTCGACTGTTGTATATAGCAATGTTTCCATCACTTCAATGTTGAAAAACAGCCTCTTCCTGGACCTCAAAATTTATCTTGTACCTTTTTGTATTCATTCTGTTTTCACAACTCTTGGGCCTTGGAAACTTCTGATCTGATTTCTGTTACTGTAGTTTTGCCTGGTTTAGAATTTCTTGTAAATGAAACCACACAGTATATATTCTTTTGTGTCTGGCTTCCTTCATTTATCACAGTGCTTTTGAAATTTGTCCATTGTTTTTACATGGATCAATGCAGTCTTCCTTTTTGTTGTTGCGATGGGGTCATTGCATGGATGCACCATCCTCTGTTCATCCCATCACGATTTTGGTGGGTGTTTGGATTGTTTTTCCAGTTTGCGGCTATTGTGACTAAAGTTCATGAATGAGTGCATGCACTTTTTATGGACATTTTAAAAATTTTTTTAAGAAAGAGGGACAGTAAGAAAGAGAGAGAAAGAGACTCAATTTTATTCAGTTTTTCATGTGGCTTTCGTTGCTCTGGCACTTCATTGTGTTCATGGTGCTGGGGTTTGATCCCACATCCTTGAGCATGCCAGACAAGCGCCGTAACCACCAAGCTCCCACCCCAGCCCCTGGATGTATGTTTTCATTTCTCCTGATCAAATACTTCTCAGGTAAATTTTTGTTAATTTCCAAACACTGCTGTTGCTAAATTTTGTTGCCTTTTTAAAAATAATGTTGGTTTTTGTTCTAGATAATTGGGATCTGTTTAATTGATAATCTGGATCTGTTATTTTTGAGATTTGCTTCAAAGCTCTAATAGAGCAGATCTAGAACACCTTTTAATTTCAAGAGGATTTAATCCTTTACTAGAGCAATACTCTTTGGGGGATTCTACTGAATACCTTGTATGTTACGTGGTTTTTCCAAACTTCAGTTAGATATAAAAACTCTTCCCGGCTCTGTCTGAGCTTTGGGGATTGTCCTGCCTGTATTTTTTCAGTGTTGCCGTCTCTGGCCATTCTTACACATCATGGATCAACAGTTAACTGAGGACCTGACCTAAGGGGACCTTCTCATATCTTGCTCTCTGTACAACTCTCTCCTTTCCAGTATTCTGAGTGTAAATTCTGGATGCCTGAGTCTTGTAAACTAGAGATTTCTGTTTCCTCAACTAAACGAAACTACTGGGCTGTATTTGGGTTCCCCCTCCCTCTGTTAAAGTATGGAACTTACTAAATGGGCAGTCTTTTTTTTCTCTCCCTCTTTGCTCAGAGATCAGAAATACGTACTGCTTATTTCCCAGTGTCTGAAAACCACTGTTTAATATATAATTTAATTGATTTTATTATTCTTTAAAGTAAGAGGGTAATTTTAATCCTTCTTACTGTATTGTGGCTAAAAGCAGAGGTTTCTCTCCTTTTATTGGCTTTTTGGAGAGTTTTTATTTAAAATAAGCATAAATGTGGTGTTGAACTTTATTAAATGTATTTTCTGCATCAGTTGAGATAGTGTTCCTATTTTCTGTTTTAATCAATTATTACATTACCTTGATGGATTTTTCCTTTGCTAAACATTGTCCACTTCTGGGATGAAACTAGTAGATCACAATGGTTTATATTTAATATATATTCACATTAATTGACTAATATGTTTTTGTAACATTCACAGCAATGCTGATGGTGTTGAATGCTTGTCTTACAAGCAAGAGGTCCTGGGTTTGATACCCAGCACCACAAAAGAAAACAAAGAGAAATTCATTTTAATTTCGAGAAATGCTTTTATAATTCTCTTGTGGAACTAATATTACACCAACATCTCAAATTAGTTGGGCAATTTTCCTTCTCTCCTTCTTTTGTGAAATAAAATTTTAAAGAGCTAACTATTATCTAAAAGTATGAAAGAAATTTCCTAATGTTATCTATGCCTGGAACAACTTTTAGAACTATAGAGCTCTGATATTTTACCTTATTTTATGATTATTTATCAATCCATAGGTTCTTTTTCTTCTTGCACTGATTTTTGCATTTTATCTTTTTCATGAATTGCATGAATTGATGGATTTTCTACTTCTTCAGTTAAATCATTATCTCACTTGTTCTTTCTCGTCTTTGAATTTGTCAAACATATTTAAAGCTGTCCATTTCATTTCAACTACTACTTTAGCACTGACCCCCAAATTGTGTTGTTTCATTCTAATTCAGTTTTAACTATTTCACAATTTTTCTTATGATTATCTCTTGTTTTCAAGGACTTTACAGAAGGATTTGTTGGTTTCCCAGAAATATGAGTGTTTTAACAATACCTTTTGTGATTCATAATTGATTTTAAATGTGTGGATCATGAATATAAAAGATGGTCATTAAGATGTTAAGCTTTTTATAATCAAGGTTTGTGTGTGTATGTATGCCCTTTCATTATTTGATTTTTGTAAGAATCCTATTTGTAAATGCTTTATATGAATATTCTGCAAGGAGATGGAATCTATGCATTTTGTGTTGAGATATTTAAGTACAAATATATAGATATATACAGATATAAATTTTAAGCTTATTAATCATATTAGTCCTATTTTCTATATTTTTTTTAAAGAAAGAAGAGGAGAGAGAGAGAGGAAGAGAGAATAAATGTTATTTAGTTTTTCACGTAGTCTCTGGTGATCTGACACGTTGTTGTGTACGTGGTACTGGGGTTTGAACCCGAGTTCTTGTACATGCCAGGTAAGTGCTGTAACTGCAAAGCCACCACTCCAGCCTCTATTTTCTATATCTTGATCTGTCTTTATAATATGCTTCATATGACTGGATCTGAGAATGAGTTAAAATCCCTACATACTATTCAATCTGATTCTCCTGTAGTTCTATCACTTATCTTTACTTAAGTAAACACACATACATATAGTTTAACCCACATATACCCATTATTGATGTATCTTCTGATATAATGTAGTATTTTTAAAATTTATTTCCATAAACATTTTGTCCTGATAGGTAACTGATACTTTTCTATTAAAAGAACTACCAAGATTTATACTAATTTTTATCTTCACAACAATAAATTATCATTTTAAGAAATCATGTAAGTGCATATTATACTTATACTTTTTGAAATGCTATTATCTACTTTATTGTCAAATTTCTTGTGTAAGCCTTCAAAGAGTCATTATTCTGAGTGATTTTAGGTTATTTTGAATTTCTCTCATCGTTTTACATATTTTTCCTTGATTCAAGCCTATGCTTCCTGTTGAGAAATGTATTTTAAATCATTATATTTTACCAAATATAAATAAAGAGTGCTATTAAAATTGTCTATAACTGCCTCTTCCTCTTCATTTTTAACTAGTTATCTATCATGATTTGACTTCAATACTAATCCCAGTGGATTCTTTTTTAAATCCTCTTTTTTTCTTTGAACATATTTTTATTAGTTCACTATAGATGTACATAACATTGGGTCTAATTTTGATACAATTATGCAAGCATTAATATAATTTGCTCCAATTAAGTCCCCACTACTTTCCTTTTCTCTCTCCATCTTCCTTCCCCTGTTTGCTTTCCTCTACTGTACTGATCTTTGTTCTATTTATTTATAGATTTTTAAATTTAGTGCGTTGTGTACATACATAAAGGTGAAATTCATTTTGATATATTCATATGTGTACATAGGAAAGTTTGGTCAGATCCATTCCACCATTCTTCACTTTTCCTATCCCTCCTCCCTCCACCTCATTTCCCTTCCTCTACCCCACTAATCTCTCTTCTATTTTCAAATGATTCTCTCATACATTTTTCCTTTTCTTTCTTTCCTCCTTCCCTGCCTTATTTTCTCTGGCTTCTGCATATGAGAGAAAACATTCAACCCTTGACTTTCTGGGACTGGCTTATTTCACTTAGCCTGATATCCTCCAGTGCCATCCATTCACCAGCAAAGGCCATAATTTCATTCTTCTTTATGGCTGAGTAGAACTCCACTGTGTGTATATACTGTATTATTTTTATCCATTCATCTATTGATGAGCTCCTAGCCTGGTTGGCTTAACTTGGGTATTGTGGACAGTGCTGCTATAAACACTGTATTTCTATTGTATGCTGATTTTAGATATTTTGGCTATACACCACAGGTGGTTTCTTTCATAGTTTTTTGAGGAATCTTCACACTGCTTTCAAAAGTAGTTGTATTAATTTGCAGTACCACCAACAAGACTCCTAGAGCACAAGAAATAAAACCAAGAATCAGTAAGTGGGAGAGCATCAAATTAAAAAGCTTCTGCCCAGCAAAGGAAACAAGAGGGTGAAAAAGACTCTACAGAATGGAAAATCTTTGCCACAGCTCCTTAGATAGGAGATTAATATCCAGAATATATAAAAATGCACAAAACTGAACACCAAAAAAAACAAATAAATGAGCAAAAGAAGTAAAGAGATACTTATCAAAAGAAGAAATACATATGGCCAATAAATATATGAACATCTCTAGCAATCAGGGAAATGCAAATCAAAACTACATTGAGATTTCCTCTCATTCCAGTCAGAACAGCAGTCATCAAGAATACAAGTAATAGTAAATTCTGATGAGGATTGGGGAAAAGGAAACACTCCTACTGGGTTCTTCATGACATAAAAATATGAGCTTTCTAATTAACCCCCACATGCAAATGTGTTTCACTCTCCTAATTTGAGTGAAAAATGGTACATGTAGCAGTAATCTCTCAGTATAAAAATAAATTATTTTAAAAAATCTATCTTCCAATATTTCCAGTAAATCTGGCACTCTGGGAAGATATAGGATAATGTTTTGTGGACACACTGCACGTATATATCCCTGAGCATATGTACAAAAATGTTCTTTTTTGTTTGTTTTTTGGCATCAGGGATTGAACCCAGAGGCATTTAACCACTGAGCCACATGCAGAGCCTTTTTAAAATTTTTTTATTTTGAGACAGGGCCTCACTAAGTTGCGGAGCCTTTGAAATTCTAATCTTCCTGCCTCTGCTTCCTGGACCACTGGGATTACAGGCATGCTCCACTGTACCTGACCAAGCTGTTTTGAAATTATGAAAGTATATAAAAACATAACTGCCTCACCTTGACAATTAAAACCCATGCTACCTACCAAGCCAACTTCATTCCAACCACTATCTTTTTTATATCACACATTGTAGATATATTGAGTGACTTGCTATTCTTTATATCATCTGCCCCATTTCATACCTCTGTACATTTGCATAGTTTCCTTTCCCTGAAATGCCCCTACTCAGTGGGTAAAATCTTATTCATTTTTTAGGTCTTATGTCAAAGTATTCCTCTTTCTGAAAATATCCCTCATTACCCCAGGAAGAAATAAGAATTTGTTTTCTATCCTCTTTTATTTATGCAAAGTCTACATTGTATCAATTATCTCTCTGTATTTCAATAACCATTATTTGTTTAAAAATGTATTTTTATCATCTTTACCCTACCACTTATCAACAAACGTGCCACCTATGTATAATGTACAGATGCATGCTAAATGAGGTATTTGGGGTCCCGTCATTTAAAAGACACAGGAAAATGCTGTCTGCACTCTCCATTTCTAAGTTTATATTTGGTATTCCCTTAGAGGAGTGAGGCTTGGGATTACAGAACTTTACACAGAAGAGATGCAAAAATTCTCATTCCCATCTGACAAAATGCCCCTGAAGTTCCCCAGTCTCGCCCTCCCTGACCTCTGTCTTCTCTGAACTGTGAACAAATGAACCTCTGAAGAGGTTTCAAAAGCCCATTTTCCCATTGAGAAAAACCTGGAAGTCATGGGGTGAGAGACTAATCCTCATAAGCTGCATCTTTACCTATTATTAAAATAAAAGTCCCTTTTGTAGGTTGGGGGGAAATGGGGATAGATAGCTATTTGAAATATTGCATAAATCCGGCCATAATAGTTCTTACTCATCTGCCATATGACATGTCTTTTGTGCTCTGTTGAAAAATATCAGAAGATGACTGGCAAGAACAGTCTGCAGGACAAATATTTAAACTTAGGGGAAAATAATGGAAATGCTGTAAACTAGAGACATGCTAAGCATATATATGCAAATATGAATGTGTGTGTGTGTTTAGGCAGGTAAACTTTTTTCCCAGTGTTTTTTTTTTAATTTTTCCTATTCATAGTTGCATCATTTTTGAAATAAAAGAAATTTAGGTTTGAACCATGACTCCACCATACATTTTCTTCTTAAGCATGAGAAAGTTAAGGTTAGTCTCCTTAAGCCCCAGATTTTTCAAGAAAATTATCTTCCTTTCTCATCTCTAATACACACACACACACAAACACACACACACACACATGCACACACACACACCATTGAAATTAAATAACATTTAATTTACTAAATTATTTTCTTTGTCATGAAAATATACACTGATATAAATACTGTCTTAAAAATGCATATGGTAGCCAGGTGGGCTGGTGCACGCCTGTAATCCCAGTGATTCGGGAGGCTGAGACAGGAGGATTGTGAGTTCAAAGACAGCCTCAGCAACTTAGCAAGACCCTGTGTAACTTATGAGACCCTGTCTCAAAATAAAAGTAAAAAGGGCTGGGAATGTTGCTCAGTGGTTAAACACCCCTGGGTTCAAACCCTGGTGCCCAAAAAAAAAAAGAAAAAAAATGCATATGGTAAGCCTAAGAGAAATAATTGGGCACTCTTCAGAGCAATTTAGCAGAAATCTAGCACATCATTTATATACTATGGGCAATGTAATGGGGAATGAGGTTGGAACCCACCGTTTGATATGTTTCCCTACCCCAAGAGGTCCCTGAGGTAATTGAGCAGGAGACTAGAAGCACAGTGGAAAAACTGAGCTTGTCTGATGCATTTTATTTAATCCAGAAAACAGACTCAGCCAAGTGTAACGTGTTGCCTAAGGTCATAGCAAGGCTGACGAGAATCTGAGACTTTGCCTTCCACAGCAATGCCAGTTCCACAGCAGACAAAACTGGCTGCAGAATCTCCTGGTGGATTAGACACCTCCTATTTGTCCCCCAGGTCCACTCTCCACCCTCTTCCATTCTGTGTTGTCCTGGTGTCAGCAAGGAGTGTTGGCCTTTATGGACCGCATCAAAAGTCTCCCTCCTCTTCTGGTTTCTTGTGGGTTCTGTCAGGGAGAAGAACCAGCAGAAGATTTGGGGGGATGGAGGTGGTCAGGCCACTCTTTCCCTGGCTGCCTTCTTGAGGTGCTACCAGGGGATGGTGCATCCTTCCATGGGAGGTCATCTGAATCCTGTCTGAGGACTCTGTCCTTGGAACTCTGAGGGCAACACTCACCCTTTCCTTTACCAAACTAGTGTGATAATAGCCCCCCATCGCTCCTCGCCCCTGTTTCCCTCCATCCTACTGGAGGAAAGTGTAGATGGAGTACCTATATTAAACCTTCTTCAGATTGCCCAATATGAGTGTACCATGGATTTTCTATTGGGACCATAACAGATACACTGGGAGAGTGGGTATTTTGACAAGTTCAGATGCCTTGGGGGCTTTTAGAAGCTACCAAGTGATTCTAATTTATGGTTGTGGTTGAAAACCCCTCTAAAGCATGAGGATGATTTTGTTGTTGTTGTTGTTGTGAAGTCACCGGCACCTGTGTGCACACACATGCTCTGAGAATGGTATGGCTTTCACCAAATATGAGAAATTATCATGAGCTAAGCTACCTGGATTCCAGTGATCTATACTTTTTGAAAACTACCAGACAGGTTGACATATAGATTGATAAATGTGCAAACAAATCCAGCAACCTTGTAAACACATTCAAAATATTTATTTTCCTGCTGTTTCCTTCTTCTCCTAACACCTAAATGTCAATTTAAATGGAAGCCACATCTCTATGTATTGATTGTTTCACCTTGATTTTATTAAGGTCCAGTTTGGCTACCCAGGAAGCTTTCCTAGTGTTTGAAACATTTATAAAAATGTCTATTGGGGAAGGAGGGCAGGCAGGGAGAGACATGAGAATAGGGGGGGGGCAAATAAAAAAATCACATCTTTTCTAAAGTAAAGCACAGTTATTTTTTTTTTGCCAAGATTTCATTAATTCAATAAATAAAAATACAAGTAAGCTCCAACTTCAACAAGCTCAAGTTTCCCTCCTAGCTGTGAAACCACAGCACCCTGATGGCTTCTAAATATGTCAACACATGACCTTCCTATCCCAAACTCACCAGTGTAGAGAACATTATTTATGAGGTTGTCTGACCATCCTTGAAAGAGGTTTCAACATTTTACTTTTATAATAAGTGTAGTTCCTTCATTCAGTGGTAAGTGATTGTGGGTTCTTAGAGAAAAGGGTGAATTTCTAGAAGAAAAAAAATTCTGAGCTTGGAAGCGATCCGTAAACAGCTCTGTGCCACCTTATGGTGTGTGAGCTAATTACTGGCCCTAAGTTGCCTAGTAGACGGTCTTTGTTTGGGAAGGTTAAGTTTCATCTCTGTTCCAAAAATGCAGAGCCAGACAGGGAAGGGAAAAAATGATGGTGTTTGTGGTGTGGCTGGCAGACCTGCCCGCCGGCTGGTTATTTGGAAAGGTTTTAGAAGATGTGTTATGAGGCATGGTAATGTGTGTCATTTTTCATGACTGAAGTTAAAGGATTTAGCAGGTTGAGTCTGTGGACTTGGATTCGATGGTGGAAAATACCAAATAATGTGTGAGCTTTGCATCCCACTGCTGCCTGGGCTCCTAGCACCAGAGGCCGAGGAAGAGGGCACTCCTGCCCAATTGCTGCTCAACTCAGTGATAGGAAACGAGGCTCGCCCAACTCTACAGTCACTTTGTATAAAAGAAAAGTGAGTTCCCTTTGTTGACGATGTCTCTCCATTCAGAGGTTGCTGATGGAGAGCATCAGCGTTCTTGGAAAGGAATGTAATAAGTAAAGAAGAAAGCAGCCCTTACTTTGATAAGAAATAGAATACACAATGGCTTTCCCTTCAAGTTCTTTCCTTGCTGTTTCTTGAACATTCATGTTCAGGGGGAGCAGAAGGTACATCTAACCCTCCTAGCTAAGGTTCCTTAGTTCCAAGTAAGAGAAACTCACTAAAACTAGCATGAGCCAGAAAGGCAGCATTTTTCATTAGGACATAGGGGTATCAAATGGAACTCAACAGGCCAATGAAAAATCAATCTTAGGAAAAATTAGCACCAGGAGCCAGAAAGCCGTGAAATACTGAGGCTCTGTCTTCCTGACTACCCTGGCCTCCCACTCTACCTTCCCACTGCTTTCTGTACCTCTCATAGTGTCTTGAAGACTGGCTCCCTCTCCTTACCCAAGTCCGCGGTTATAGATGATTCAATTTCCAAGACTACTGCCTTGTAACTCAATGATTAGCCAAGATCACAGATTAGCTAACTCAGCACATACCACATTCCAGACTCCAAGCAATTTACATGTCCTATAACCTCATTGAATTCTACCATCTAACTGTAACGTTACCTCCATTTTGAGAACTTAAGTGGCTTGTTCAAGTTCATGGAGCAAATGAGGAACACTATGAGCTTCAAACCTAGCCGTGCTGGCTCCAGAGTCTGTGCTCCTAACAATGGCTGTTTTGTTCACTGAGTCCCCTTGCTACTCCCCAGAGGACAGAAGACTGTTGGCATCTCTTGGATTGGATGGACATCCCACTCTGGTGGTGGGCCACAGCAAGGATTGAGGAAAGGGAATTGGACAAATAGACCAAGATCCTTCATGGTAGTCAATGAAAATGCTCATACTCTCTAAGCCAAATAAGTCGTGGGATAGTACAGCAACACAGTATCAAAGGTCATTAAAATTCGTGAAGCAGAGAGGATTTTCATGGACATGCTTATTTTCACTGAGGAAACTCCATATATGAATGGGTGTTTTCCTTTTTCTAGAGTTCTCTAGAGATGAAGATCTAAAATTTCCCACATGGCAATTCAGTCCAGTTCTTGGATTCTGGATTCTGAGAGTTCTTCTCTCAGTCCAACCTAAATCCCTTTAATAGCTGCTGAAGCTAATTTCTTTGTCTTGCTTTCAGGGTAAACTCTACCACAAAAAGGAACATGTGAGGATATTCTGAAGTAATTCCATTCTTGGCTGAGTATCACACTGACTTAATTAGAAAATTTTATCAAAGGACTAATAACAACAGCATTAAAAAATTCCTGGAATCATGTGTCTAGAAAGAGTTTCATTAATTTATGTTTATATTTATATAAAGAAGTACATAAGTGAGGAAAGTATCCCAAATCTGGGACAACACTGGCTCTATAACACAAGCTATGAGGAAGATAAAACTGTGAACTAAGAAATAGGCCCTTTTTGGTACATGTGTCTGACCTTCACCCCATGAATGCCCTAACACACGAGGCACTGGCCCATGTGGAAACTGTGCTTATTCAACACTTTCCTAATACCAAATGCCACTGAATGTACATAATATCCAACCATGGCAAATGACTGAAGTAAAAGGAAAAATCAAATGAGATATGCTCATTTTGTTCTAAATTATCCAAAGACATTTTCAGCTCACTCTCTCCATCTGACTTGGCCAGATTTTGCTGCTGATAATTGTCTCACCTTTTGGTCCTCAAATCTTTAGAGCAGCTCTCTTCTGTCTTCTGTTGCAGCCAAAAAATTACCTGGGGATTTATTCCAACTCTTATTTCCCTAATACACACGTGCGCGTGTACACACGCACACACACACTTCCTGGGCCTGATCCTTTCTCTCTGCCTTATAATCTTGTTGTAACAATAAGCAGCCTCTTAGTCATCCTAGGAATTTTTTTTTCATTCCCAGAAAGCAGCAATGATGGTCAGCTTCCATGGGTAGCAATTATATCTTGCCTTTTTATAATGGCCTCTCATTATCTTATAGAACCAGTGGAAGTTGCAACTCATAACCCTCAACCCATTTTAACCAGAAAATTCTACCTGATTTCACTCCTGCTCCACTGAGTGACTTGATTTCCCTTTCACTTCCTCTTGAGAATCTCATCTGACCTCTGAGCAATACTTACCAGATGTGGTTCAAATGGATGTTTTTATGAAGGAACCCCCTATTCTACTTGAAGTAAGACAAGCTGTCAATAGGGATAATCCCTCAGAGGACAAAGTACTGATTCCAGGTCCAGTCTACTCCATACCTCCTGGGACCTACTTCATTGGTACCAAACCCTTGGTCAAATATCCTAGACACCAGTCAAAACTTTAACCATAGAGATGGCGGTACAAGTTCCCACCATATATCTTTGAGTCATTCATTCCACATATATTTTTTGAGTTCATGTACCAGCCATTGAGCTAGTATTTGGTATCCTCACATTCTTTCTTCCAACTCTCTGGAAGAATTTGCTGAAGACATTGGAGGAGAGAATTTTAGGGCTATTAAGGCAAGAGGCTATTAAGTCAAGAGGCTACAACCAGCCTTTGGTATCGCAGGCTCTCCTGTCCACAGATGGCCCTAACTTTGACTTATGCCAGTGGTTTCTTTTGGATATCTCCATCACTGACCCCTTTCACTCTACTACCAATATCCCTCTCCCAAAAATATCTGCTTCCTGTTCCTCACTAATGCTCAGGGTTCTCCCTGCCCTCAGTCTCTTCCACTCATAAGGAAAGTTCATTTTACCTGGCAACTCAAAATTCTGGGAATTTTTTTCCCACCAAATACAATATTTGAAAGAGGCAACATTTAGTGCATATGAATGAGCTGCTATCAATCAAATCATAGGCATTTTTTCTTTTGATGAAGGTTAAAGGTTTAGGCTACCAGGTGATTTTTGGTTGAAGGAAGCCTTCCTGAGCAAGTTCAAGATGACTTAGCATGACAACAATCTTTCCACCTACTTCTGAGTTCAGCCCTGAAGGAACATTTCCGCATATGCTGAATAAAGAAGGCACCAGGACCCATTTTGTCTACAAAGGTGACTCTATAAGTGGTCTCCAGCCCAGAGTCCTCTGCCATTGATGGAGAAGCACTTTTCATGAAGACCTAGTAGGTGTGGTGTGACCACATTGGCCTTGGGTTTCCTGGCAACAGACGTGGTGATGCAGTGCGAGCAGCATTCGGCTGCACCGCTGGTGCCATTCTGTGTATGGGGACAGTGGGTTTGTGACAGGCATCTTTCTAGGAATGTAGGGAAGAACTTTGCAGAGTCAGCTGTGTGGAGGGTCGAGTGCAGATGTAAAGAATAGTATGGGAATCACAAAGTGTGGGCTTCCGCCTTGCTCCACCCTTTCTGGGGCTAACCTTGACAATGCTTTTCCCTTTTCTGTCTCAGGTTGCTCATCTGGGGTTGGAGTATCCCAAACTCTTACATTTTCCTGTAAGCTCGTAGTTTCTGGCATATTTTAGGCTTTGCTCTTAATCCAGTCTTTATGATCTGATTTCACTAGAAACTCTGTGAGGAATGAGGCCCAGCTGTGGCACACACCAGTGAGAAGTATCAAGTCCCACCTGGGGCACAAGACACCGGATTGAATCACCCTCAGTAGGCCACCAGGGCTCATGATTTTTCAAGACTAGAGAAGTCCTGCAGAAAACCCCTAACATATGATGCTGCGCAATCCAGGGCAACAGGAAATGAGGTGCCATGTTGAGTGGAGAGGGCACACCCCACCTAAGTGCTCTCAAATTGCTATCTGTCAAGCATAGCGCCTGTCACACAAGATGCATCTGTGGGTGGATGTTTGAGATCCACCGTCTCCAGAACAGGAGTAAATACCTTTCCTGAGGACCACCACGTTGACTGTCAGTAGCCCAAACATTTTTCTGTTAGGAGCTTCCAGTCAATGGGCTCCCTTTCAGCTGGATGCTTTCCACAGCATCCAAAAGCAGAGAGACAGACAGGATAGAACGGGAGGAGGGGGCTTAAAAGCTTATGGTCCATCTGAATCACAAGGAGATTCCAAGCAATGACTCCAAGTTTGGTTCTGCTGCTGCACTGAAGTCCTCTGCAAGCAGAACGATTCCCAACTGCCTTGTGAACTGTGCAGTCTCCGGGATCTGGGGGGAGTCACACAGGACTGTGGCTTTTCAAATGAGAGAACAGCAGGCAAGAAACCGAGACTTCTTGCTAAGCCCCATTAACGTTTTAATAGAGCTGAAAGCCACGGTCCTCTTTGAAACTGCTTTATTCATAATTGACCAATTGTCAATAGATATAGTTACACCCCGTGGCATCTTATTAGAGGAGCTTTTGAACCCGCCCCCCCAAGCATTCACAGTAAATTCCTAACAGATGATGTCATAACAGGCCGTTACAATCCATAACATGTAGATACCATTAAAGCAATGTGTGTGCCTTTTGATACTGAAGCATCTAACTTCATTATGAAGTTTACTATAAAACCTGCTATGATGTGTTTAATAATATTAAAGCATTTATTTTTAATATTGAAGTCATACGGCCCCTGTGAAGCCCATTACTTACACCGCAAATGAGAATTGCCAAATTTATCATTTGACTTTTAAACACTTCCTTAAGAGATTTCTTTCTTTCTTCTTTCCTCTTCTTTGTCACTTTTTGCCCCTTTTTTTGCTATGAAAAAGCAGATGTGCTAAAGCTATAAGTAACTGAAAGCCAGCAATATAGGCTCAAAGACTGAAGCCTAATGTTTACAACAAGCTGATCCAATGAGAAAGGTCTCCGTGCTGACCCTGGTCATGAAGCAGGAAGCTGTGTGGTCGTCCGTAGGAGCTGAGGAGGTTTTCTCTCATCCTGTACATGGTGATCCCCTCCCGATACCAGCAACTCTCCACTTACTTGATACAAAAGCAAAATAAATATAAAATCCATCCCTATCGCATCCCATTCCAAAGGCTTTACATTCATCATATAGGGTAATAATTCTGTGATTTATGTGGATTCTGTATGTGTGTAAGGAGGTTTGGATTTGGGGCTGGAGGTCCTACTTTTGTTTTCTATTACTACAGCAAATATCAAATTTCCTTATAAACCCTTCAGGTAGGAATTACTCTTAAATATATATTTCTAATTTTGTATTTTTATACCAGAGATTGAACTCAGGGGCTCTTTTCCACTGAGTTACATCCCTAGCTTCTCCCCCACTTTATTAATTTTGAGTCATAGTTTCACTAAGTTGCTCAGGGCCTTGTTAATTTGCCAAGGCTGATCTTGAACTTGTGACCCTCCTGCCTCAGCCTCCCAAGTTGTTGGGATTACAGGTGTCTACCACTGCACCAGGCCCATATTTCTAATTCTTAATAAGAGAGCTGTAGGTATTTATATGCAGACCAATGTCAAAAATAAAAGGAAAACTATTCTTCCCTAGAAGTCACAAAGTTCAGATGTGGGGTAGCAAAGTGATAGCCTAGAACTTCTGGAGAATGAGTAGATGTTGGGAAGAAATTAGAGTTTCCTGAAGACCTTTTGACACAACCAGGCTCCATGTATTCTGTCAGTTAAACGTTGATTTAATATAAAAAATCTTCTTTTAAAATGTGAATATTCCTTAGCCTATGGAGCATTTGTTTGGGGCATACCATTTTTTACTTTAGTAATTTTAAGATTATCCTTAATTCAATAACCAACTATTTTAATGAGCATCTATTAAGTGTGAAATAGAGAACTATGTCCATTTGGAGGTTACATAAGCAAACACAGTCCTGCCTCCCTCCACAGCTCCTCAAGGGAGAGGCTGCACCTTCCCTCCAAGAACTTTCCTCAAGCACTTCTGAAAGCAGGCTGGGTGCTGCTAACCTTGCTCTCTAGAGCTCTCTGCATCTTACTGCTGCTGGGACACATACCCATTGGACACATGGGATGTCCAGTTTCATCCACAAGACCATCTTCCCATCTGGAATCTCTGTCTCTTCTAGAACATCACCTGGACCTAAGCCCTTGGCTTCCTTTTACTAGAAGGGAAGTTCAGATGGCAAAGACTGTACTTCTGTGGCTTCAGCACCCAGTGGCCTGAGGTTGTTGGAGGGAGCACTTACTCATGCTCCACTCTAGTTAATCTGTGGGGCAGGATTTCTCCCCATAGACCAAGGCTTGCGGTGTTCCACTGCCCCTCACTCAACTGGCCACCTCTCCTGCACCAACCTTCAACAAAGGGTAGGTGAACTTGATCCTGAGTCTGGAAGAAGAAATGGGTGTACATGGCTCAGGCCCTCCCTGTCCTCTTCTTTACACTCATCTGCCTACAGAAAGATGTATCTGTCTTAGCCATGAACCACAGGCTACACCCCATGGTCTGTGGTTCAAAGGGCTGGGGATCAGATTCAGAGCAGTAGAGAGTTAGCAAGGCCATCTGGCCCCACATCTAGACCACATTCTTTAATACAGCTTACATCAGTAAAAGCTGATAGCCAGATCTCTGCTTGTCTGAGTTCCTTGCCTACTTCTTATCTGATTGTGAATTTAAGCAAGTAAGAAAGCTTTCGTTTTTTAGTTTCTTAAAACCCAAGCACTTTGATGCCTGCCAGGCCATAGGAAGTACCCACTCCACCTTTCCATCTGTGCTGCAGGTGTTCCTGCAGCATTTATTTGAAAATACTCTCCCTAAAAATAGGTGCAGAACTGTTCCTCTTCTCTGGACATTCTGAGGCATATGCTTGGGAACAAATCTAATTGATCACCTTGCACTGGGATGGAAAACTTAAACGCTCACAGGGCCCAGGCAGATGGCAATTGGTTGAGGCTTCTGAGCATAAGATAATCACTTGCTTAAGTGTGGAAACTGGTATGATTTGGCCTGGACATTAAGATGTGATCGACAGTGGAAGGGACTCAGGCAAATAAGGCATCGTGTCCACATAGCTTAGGCCAGTTCTAAAGGAGATGATGAAGCTATTTCTAAGAAGCAGCCTCTACTCTAGAATATTGTCACCATGCAAGCAGGGACCCAACATTAATAAATCTTTTGCATTTTCAAGGGAAAGAAGTCAGAAATGTAGATTTTCATGAAAAAAATGTACCTTCCCATCAACGTCAGCAATGAACTCATTCAGAACACAATATCAATCAAAAACGACAAATGCATGTGGTCGATTACTTGCGGGGAAGTATGGGATTGTCCTCAGGCCCAAGCGAGCCCAATGGGCAGCACTGTTTGCCCCTCTGGCCATCAATGAGTCTGACTTTCACTCCCTTCCTTCCAATTTTAATTAAAATCGGGCTTTCCTCCAGCAACTCGGGAGGCTGAGGCAGGAGAATTGCAAAGCCAGCCTCAGCAACTTAATGAAGCCCTAAGCAACTTAGTGAGACCCTGTCTCAAAATACCAAAATAAAAAAGGGCTGGGTTTGTGGCTCAGTCGTTAAGCACCCCTGTGT
>PVKS010017935.1:0-17939 GCA_004027875.1 Aplodontia rufa
TTTTTTTTTTTTTTTTTTTTTTTTTTTTTTTTTTTTTTTTTTTTTTTTTTTTTTTTTTTTTTTTTTTTTTTTTTTTTTTTTTTTTTTTTTTTTTTTTTTTTTTTTTTTTTTTTTTTTTTTTTTTTTTTTTTTTTTTTTTTTTTTTTTTTTTTTTTTTTTTTTTTTTTTTTGTAGAGATTTGAGGTGTAGTGTAAGTTTATTTATTTGGGCTCTCTCCACTTTTTTTTTAAGCGGGGAAAGAGAGTGCACAGGGAGAGAATCAGTTTTTATTCATCTGGTTTTTGTTTCTTGGACACTTAGTTACATGTGTGGTGCTGGAGTTTGAACCCATGGTCTCACGCATGCCAGGCAAACACTCCAATTGCTGAGCCACTGGTCCAGCCCTCTCTCCTTATTTTTGATGAAGGTATTCATTGCTATAAATTTACCTCTTAAGAATGCTTTCATGGGCTGCAGTGGTGCTCAGCAGTTATGGAGCTTGCTTGGCATGCATGAGGATGCAGGTTTGAACCTCAGGACCACATACACAATGAAGTGTTGGAGCAACAAAAACTGTGTGAAAAACAAAATAAAACTGATTCTTTCTTTCTTTCGCTATTTTAAAAAAATGCTTTAATACTCTACCAGAGATTATGATATGCTGTATTTTCATTCATATTCATTTCTAAGAATTTCTTGATTACTGTTCCCATTTCCTTTTTGGTCTGTTCTTCATTTGGGTATTTTTCAATCTCTATGTATTTATGTACTTTTTTCTTCCTGTTAATTGCTAGAATCATACCATTGTGGTCTGATAGAATACATGGGATTATATAAACTTTTTTGTATTTGCTAAGATTTCCTTTATGGACTAGGATATGATCTATGTTGGAGAAGAATCCAAGATAAACTCAGCTTATTTGGGATGGACTGTTCCATAGATGTCTGTTAGGTCCATTTGATTTATAGAGTTGTTTAGGTTAGAAATCTGTTGATTTTTTTTCATTGAAAAAAAATGTATTAAAGTCCCTCACTGTTGTTTTGTTGGGGTCAATAAGTGGTTTAATATCATACAGTATTTTTTCCTCGTGTTTGGAAGCGATGGAGTTTGGGGCTAAATGTTAACTATGGTTATATCTTCTTTATGTACTGTTTCCTTTACTTTGACTCCTCTAAGTTTTGGTTGAAATCAACTGTCGGATATAAGTATCACAACACTCGCTTGCTTTCTTGAATCACATGCCTGGTATGTTTGTTTTCAACCTTTTACCTTCAGTATGTGGCTGTCTTTAGCTGTGAAGTATGTCTCCTGTAAGGAGCATATTGTTGGATTTTGTTTTTGGCTGCAGTCTGCTATTCTGTGTCTTTTGATTGGGGTGCTGAGTACATTTACATTCAGTGTTAGAATAGATATGTGATTTTGGTTCCCTGCCATCATGATCTTTTTTTGTATTTTATGCCATCTTGGATATTCTTTTGTGGGTTATGCTTTGATTTTTCTCTGCTTACAAACTTTAGGAGTTGTTTACTTGTTCCTCTGAGTTTTATCTTTGAGTATTATTTGTAGAGTTGGTTTTGTGTTCATGTATCTTGCTAATTTTTCTTATGGAATGTTTTTATTTCCTTATTGAATTCGAAGCTGAGTATTACTGGGTATAGTGCTCTCAGTTAGCAATTGTTTTCGATGCTTGATATATCTTGTTCCACACTGTTCTTGCCTTTATGGTCTTACTAGAAATATCCAAAGTGATCCTTATTGTTTTGCCTTTGAATGTGTCTTGGTGTTTATCTCTTGAAGCTTTTAATATTTTTCCTTGTTTTCTGTGTTGTTCATTTTGAATATGATATGTCTCAATGAGTTTCTCATTCATTTATGTCTATGGTGTTCTATATGTTTCCTGAATGTGTATATCTGGCTCAGTTCTGATGTGGGGGGAAATTTTCTTTAATGAACTCATTGAGAATGTTCTTATGCCTTTCATTTGTTATTCGTGTTCTCTATCCGAAATTACCCTCAGGTTTGCTCTTCTGATTTCATCCCATACTTGTTGGAAATTTTGATCATGATCAGTTTTTTTTCTTGTCTGCTGTGCATTCATGATTACTCAGCATTTTTTCATTTTCAGATGTTTGTTCGAGAGTTGAAGTTTTATTTTGTACTGTTTAATCTGTTATTTATATCCTCCTCAAGCTTTTAATTTAGTTACCTGTGTTTTTCCATTCCAGGAGCTCTGCTACATCTCAGTATATCTAAGTGTTTATTAAAATGATCTTTCAGCTCCTGTAATTTTTCTGTTATTTCCTTTATTTAAATCTTCTTTTAATTATCTGATCAGTTTAATAATCAGGCAGTTATTATGTTTTACGTTTTCATGCAGGTTTCTGTCTGTGGAGTCCTTGGCTGTGGAATTGTGGGTTTGAGGAGAATTGTTTGCCTTTTTCCTCATTTGCAGTGCCAGGGAGTGGGGCCTGAAATCTCTCTGTTGTTATTTTGCTTTGGAATTCTGTGGATTGATTGTGGTGCTTTTGTGTCTTCGCTTACCTGGGGAGAGGTACAATGTGGATAGTACAGTTCAACAGCTGGCTCCCCAACATGTGAATTATTCTTGATCTTTATGATATCCAATACCTCAGAAGATAAGGAAAAAGAGTTGATATGTATAGCCACTGCATACAGTAGAGAGCCTTCAACTGGTTACTTTGTTCCTTCTATAATTGTTACAGTGTTAATTACGCCTATGAGAGGAACAGAAGGATAGGCATATGTCTTTGGTGACAACATTATTAACCATCAGTCTGTAACCGAATTAAAAGCAAACAACCATTACCAAGTTTGGCATTTACAGCAGATTTCCAATACCTCCCTGAGTAAGGGGGAAAAAGATAATATCAGTCACAGCAAACAATAAATAGCATTGAGATGGTTATTTTGTTCCTTCTGTAGCTGTTCTACTGTTAGTTTTCACCCATGGGAGGAATGGTGGGATTAGTGGTTATCTGCAATTGGAGCTAATCAGTGTTAAGCTTACAGACACCTGAGAACAAAAGAAATGAGTTAGGAAGGCAGAGAGCAACTTGTGATTGTGGAGCTAGAGCAGAGAAAGAGTAGAGATGTTGTAGGATAATCTGATGAATAAAAAATATTTTAGAAAAAGAGGCAGAGACTGAGATAATGACTCTAAGGGAGGGTGAGTGAGAAAGCAGTAGGGTTTGGCTGTGCTGGAAGAAATGGAATGATGGGGGTAGCAGAATTGATCTATTTGAAGGCTATACAGTGTAAAGATAAAGTGTGCTGGCAGAAACCCAGATATCAGAGGGTGTGATGAGTACTGATATTTATATTGAAGAAAATGCTCAGAATGAGAAAGAAGTTGTAGTAAATTAAGGTGAAGGAAGGAAGAAATAAGGTAAAAGAGAAAAAGAGGAAAGGAAAAGAGATAAAGGTCCACAGCAGCAACCGCTACAACACACACACACACACACACACACACACACACAGAAGGAAGAATGGAAAAATTTTTAAAAATTAAATAAGGTTAAGATCTGACATTTGTGTATCGTCCTGGGGCGCCTTCTGCTGGTCACAATCAAATCTGACCGAATTTCCTGGAATTTTGCCTCTGGGCATTACTGTGTTGCTATGGCTTGAGACTCAAGTGGAGGGAGAAGAGAATGTGGTTCAGGGTGGTAACTCCACTCCTCCCTTTCAATTCTGTCCGGTTTCAATATCCTCAAGGTGACACAGATCCTGGCTCCTGCTCAGCTGCAATTAGTCTCAGGCTTCCGGTGGCTCTGGGAGATGGTCCTGAAGGTTGACCTGACTCCCTTACTAAACTCAGCGGATCCCTATACGCTGGCTGTCACACCTTCCCCCTGCATTTGGTTGCAATTTGGTGTGCTGATCTCAAGCTATCACTGTGAATATGGAAAAGTTGGATGGCTGGCTTGTCTTAAGATTTGTGGGTTTTCTGTAAGGGATTCTTAGACCACTTTCTCAGTGATGTCCTGAGAAACTACTGAGACTGAGAACTGCCCCCAAAATGGCAGCTTCAGCTGTCCCCCTCCAGAACTAACTAGTCTGGCATGGATTGCCTCTTGTTCTGGAAATGTTCCCAAATTACTGCATTTCCAAGCATTTCTGGATGACCACGATTAAGTGCCAATGCTTTTGGGGTCTCATTCTCCTCACAGGCCTACAGGATAGTTGATATTTGTGGTTAGTATTTGGGTGCTTAAAGCAGATACTGGGTCTCCACCACCTTTTTCCACCAAATACCTTCCTTACTTGAGTGTGTGTGTGTGTGTGTGTGTGTTTAAAGCATGAAAACTTGTTAGATATTGTCAGAATTTTTCTATATCTGTTGAGAATGAGGTTTTTGTTTTTTATTCTACTGATAAAAGTTATATTAATTTGTTGTTTTTCAGCTATTGAACCAACCTTGTATTTCTGTTGATTTTATATCTGTATTCATAAGGGATATTTCTTTTTTTGATGTGTTTTGTTTGTCTTATTACTGTAAATACTACTTTATAGAATGAATTTAGTTTTTCCTTTTTCTCCTATAAATATACACACACATACGCATATATGTACATACGAATTGCATTTTAAAATATAATCAATAGATTTTTAGTGCAATTTTAGGTTTACAAAAGAATTAGAAAGTAGAGAAAGTCCCCTTGTGCATCTTCTCCCACATCCAGTTTCCTTTATTCTATTCTATTTTTAAAGATAGTTTGTGAAGGGGCTGGAGTGGTGGCTTAGCAAGTAAAGCACTTGCCTGGCATGTGTGAGGACCTGGGTTCAATTCCCCAGCACCACATATACAAGTAAGTGTTAGAAAAACCAAAACCAGGTGAAAAAATATATAAAATTAACTATCTCTCTATGTCACTCTCTCTTAAAAAAAAAAAAAAAAGATTGGTGTTAATTCTTCTTTGAAGATGTATCCTTCACTATATGTGAAGATGTGGGTCTGAGCTTTTCTCTCTCTCTCTATATATATATGTATCTATATATCTATATATATCTCTATATATGTTATTAGTGCATTATAGTTGTACTTAATGATTGGATTTGTTGTCACATATTCTTAGATGCACACAATACAGCAATATAATTTGGTCAGTACCACCCCCTCCCCCCCCGCCCCCAATCCCTTGCCTCTCTTCTGGGTCCTATATTTTGCCAAAAAAAAAAAAAACCTGTAAGTACAGTGTCATAATTCTTATACTTATGAAGAACATTTTTTATATACATGGCTATATTATATACAGTGACATACTTATAAATACTTGGAATGTACCTTGCTTTATCTCAGCTCCAACATTTCCCCTTCTCCTCCCTTCCTGTCATCCCTTGTTATTCTTCGATATGTATTGACAATAGCATTGAACATTTACATTTTTGCAAAGGCATGCAGTATAGCTTATTCAAATATCTTATGCAGTATCTTGCAACTGTATGCCGTAAGCATTAACAAATTGCATTTTTATTCTGTGGTTCTAATCCATGAGTTTATCTACTTTTCCCCCAAGCCTGGGTTTAGCTCCATAAATGAGGGAAAATATTCGGCCTTTGACTCTCTGGATTTGCCTCACTTTGCTCAGTATGATTTCTTCCATTGCCATCCATTTACCTTCAATGGATACAATGTTGTTGTCTCTAATCGCTGAGTAAAACTCCACTGCATATATATCCCAGCACTTTTGGATCCATTCATCCAGTGAGGGGCATCTGGGTTGGTTCCATAGTTTAGGTTTTGCTGTGTCACTGTAATATGCTGATTCTAACTCCTCTGGGAAAATACCTATAAGAGGGATAGCCGGATTATATGGTGGATCCAACCCTTATTTTTGAAGGAGTCTCCACACTGCTTTCCAGAGCAGCTATACCAGTTTGCTATTCCACCAGCAGTGTGCTAGTGTTCCTATGTCCCCACAACACCTCCAGGATTTGTTATTAATTGTATTCTTCATCTTAGCCAGTGTGACTGGAGTGAGGTGAAATCTTAAGGTAGTTTTGATTTGCATTTCTCTATTACTAGTGATTTAGAAAACTTTCTCATGTATTCATTGTCTTGTTCAATTTCATCTGTTGAGAAGTTTGTTTAGTGCTCTGGCCCATTTATTAATTGGATTCTTTGTGTTTTTGTTATTGAGTTTTTTTGTAAATTTTGGATATTAGTCCCCTGTCAGAGTGATCACAGGCCATGATTCTCTCCCATTCTGTAGAATGTCTCTTCACTGTTTCAACTATTTCCTTGGCTGTACAGAAACTTTTTAGTTTAATGGCATCCCACTCATTGGTTTTTGACTGTAATTCTTTCACTTTAGGAGTCTTGTTGAGGAAGTCATTGCCAACTCTCATATGGTGGACTATTGGTCCTAATTTTTCTTCTAGCATTTGTATGGTAGCTGGTTTAATTTCTACTTCCTTGATCCATTTAGATTTGATTTTTGGGCAAGGGGAGAGATAATGATCTAATTTCAGTTTTCTGCCAGTGATTGTCCAGTTTGTCCAGCACCATTTGTTAAATAGGCTATCATTCTTCCATGTTATATTTTGACCCCCTTTGTCAAAGATCAGATGTTTAAAGTTTGTGGGTTTGTCTCAGAGTCTTCTATTCCATTCCATTGGTCTTCATTCCTATTTTGATACCAGTACTGTACTGTTTTTAATACTACAGGTCTATAGTACAATTTTAGATCAGGTATTGCAAAACTACCTGTTTTGTCTTTCTTGCTTAGTAATGTTTTGGCTATTCTGGGTTTCTTGTTCCAAATGAATTTGAGAATTGTTTTTTCTTTTTTTTTTTTTAATATATCATTCCTATTTATTTATTTTTTATTAAGAAGTTCAGTTATTGTACAATCAAAAATGCATCCAAAGTAACATGATATGTATATATTCTTAAATCAGATTTACCCGCTAGATCCTACCCTTTTCTCCTACTCTTTCCTCTTCCCACCTGCCCCCTCTCCTCCTTCCCCGTACATATCTCTGAATGCTCTAGATTATGTGTTACTACTGGGTCTAATACATGAGGTTGACTATGTTTCGCACAGGTCTGGGTTTAGCTCTAGCCTCTACAGATGAGTGAAGACATTCAACCCTTGACTCTCTGAGTTAGGCTAACTTCTCTCAGCATGATTTTTTTCTAATGCCATCTAGTTGCCTTCAACAGATGCAATATCATTGTTTCTAATTGCTGAGTAGAACTCCTTTGGTATATGTTTTTCAAAATATGTTCTGATTGTCTGTCTGATTTCAATGTGATCAGTGGTGATGACCCCAGTTTCATTGGTGGGTTTGTTGATTTGCTTTGATTCTCTCCATCTTTTAGTCAAATTAGCTTGGGGTCTGTCAATTTTATTTTTTCGATGAACCAGCTCTTTGTTTTGTCAGTACTTTGTTTATTCTCAATTTCAGTGATTTCAGCTTTGATGTTGATTATTTCTTATCTTCTGCTGGCTTTGGGATTAGATTGTTCCTCCTTTTGTAGAGATTTGAGGTGGAGCACAAGCTTATTTGTTTGGAATCTCTCCTGAATTTTAATGTGGACAGTCAGTGCTATAAATTTTCCTCTTAAGATTGCTTTCTTGGTGTCTCAAAGGTTTCAAATGTATGTTTTTATTCTCATTCTCTTCCAATAATTCCTTCATTTCTTTTTTCGTGTCTTGGATCCATTCTTCATTTAATAGGGCATTATTCAATCTCCATGTGTATATTTATTTTCTGTTCAATTTTTGCTGTTTATTGCTAGGGTTATGGCAAAATGGTCTGATAGGATACGTGGAATAATGTATACTTTTTATATTTGCTGAGATTTCCTTTGTAAATTAGAATATGATCTATTTTAGAGAAGGATCAATATGCTGCTGAGAAGAAGGTATACTCTGCCAATTTGGGGTGGAATATTTTGTATGAGCTTTTCTTTTACGCATCTTTGCTATCACTAATCCTCTTGTTCATTTAAATTTTCTCTTTGTTTAGTTTTGGTATGTTGTCTCTGCTTAGGAAATTCTTTTATCTTGGTCATTTAATTTTGTTCATGTAACTTTTCTTCGTATTTCCTTGTAATCATTATTTTGTAGGTCAGTAATATGTCCTACTTTTTTTTTTCTACAAAAGAGGGGGACAGTGAGAGAGAGGAAGAGAGAATGAGTTTTATTTAGTTTTCGTGTGGTTTTGTTGCTCCGATACTTGGTTGTGTGTGCAGCTTGGGGTTTGAACCTGTACCCTCACACATGTCAAGCAAGCAGCATAAGCACCGAGCCACCCCTTCAACTCCGTGTCCTACTTTTAGAAAAAAATCATTGAGTTGAGTTGTCGTTTCCTTCTCTTTTGGGTGGTCTAGTTAAAGGTTTATCAGTTTGGTTGATTTATTTATTCTTTTTAATATCCCCAAGAATGAACTTTTGGTTTTTGTTTTTTTTCCCCTACTTTTTCTGTTACACATTTCATTTATATTATTCTAGTCTTTGTTTCCTTCCGTTAGCTCCATATGGTTTGCTTTTAGTTTTCCATTTTAAATTTTTAAATGTTTTCTTTTTTTAATGGCACTTGGTTATGTAAATAGATTTCTTCTCTTTTTTTTCTAAAATAAAAATTTTTATTGATTTGAGGTTATTCTTCTCCTTTAATGTAGGCATTTTTACCTGCAAATTTCTCTCAAGTATATAAGCCAAATCCAATAGGCTTGGATATGTTCTATTCTCATTTTCTAACTTCCTTTTTGTTGTTATCTTTCACCCATTTGTTGCTTTGGGGTGGTTTATTTAACTTATTTGTTATTTTTTAGACTTCTCATTTCTTATTGTTATTTATGTGCGTCTCCCTCTTGCTGTTATTGTCATGCGCATTACATTTTTGTACATTGTAAGTACCCTAAGAGTTTCATAATTATTACTCTTTGCTGTTTCTTTTTAAGTTATGGAGGGTGACAAAAATTTTGTGTTATCTTTTATATTATTTACCTGTATTCATTATGTAGATAGCTTTATTTTTTTTTAATTTCCATATGTGGATTGCTGTTGTATGGTGTCCTTTCATTTCAATCTGAAAGATTAATTTTTTTGTTCATCTGTGAATGTCATAAATTTTTCTTGGGTTTTGAAAGCATAGGCTATTAGATGCACAGCTCTTAGTTGACAGTTTATGTTTTAGGACTTTGTGATACCAAGTCCCACTGCCTTGTGGTCCTCATTGTTTCTCCTGAGAAATCAGAGAGTGATGCTATTAAGAATTGCTTGTACCAGATGAGTACATTCTCTGTTCCTGCTTTGAACATTTTCTTCTGCTCTTCTCTGTTGTTTGGTTACCTTGTGTCTAGGTTTGGATCTGTTTAAGTTTATTTTATTTGGAGCTTGTCATAAATCTTGAGTATTTATATTCATGTTTTATATCAACTCTGGAGATGCTGGGTATTTCTCTTCCTATGCACTTTCTGTCCTTTTCTTTTTCCTCTCCTGGGATTGCTGTTGCTTCTGTGAGTATTGGTACATTGCTACTATAAAATGGTCTTTCAGGCTCTGTTCTTTTTTTTCCCTTTGAGTTTCTTTTTCTCGGATAAGGTAATGTCAGTTGTCCTGTCTTCAGTTTTGCGGATTCTTTTCCAATCTCAAATTTGCTGGGCTGGGTTTTATAGCTCACTTCCTTAGCATGCTTGATGCTCTGTGTTTAATCTCCAGTACTGCAAGGAAAAATAATTCTGCTACTGAAGCACTGTAGTAGAAAAATATTTTTTTTTTCTTTTTAGTACTGGGGATTGAACCTAGGGGTGCTCTGTTGCCCAGGCTGGCCTTGAACTTGTGATCTTCCTACCTTAGTGCCCTGTTTCATTTCACTTATTGTACTTTTTATCTCTAGAATTTCTATATGGTTCTATTTTTATATTTCCTGTCTCTTCGTTGACATTGTCCCTTTGGTGAGACATTGTCCTTGTACTTTTAGTTCTTTAGAAATGATTAGCATTAGGACCTTTCAGCATACTTAAAATATTTCATTCCAAGTCTTCATTGAGTTAGTTCAATATCTAGACTACCTTATGGATAGTTTCTATTGACTGGTATTTTTTTCCCCTGTGTTTGGGCCATATTTTCTTGTTTCTTTACATGTGAACATTTTTTTTTTTAAAGAAAGAAGGACAGTAAAAAAAAAAGAAAGAGGGACAGTGAGAGAAAGACAGAAGCAATTTTTAGTTTTTCATGTGGCTTTCGTTGCTCCAACACTTTGTGGTGTATGTGGTGCTGGGATTTGAACCTATGCCCTCACACATGCCAGGCAAGTGCAGTAACCGCCAAGCCACTGCTCTGAATGCCCCGAAACTGAGCATTTTTAATGGTATATTGTGACAACTATGGAAATTCCATTCTTTTTCCTTCTCTGGGTTTATTGTTGCTGTTGAATTTATTTCTCATTGACTACAAACTTTCCTGAACTAATTTCAAGGCACTTTGTTATTTGTGGGCCTTGAAGTCTGCGTGGTTAGCTGAGTGGGCTGTCTAATGGTTAGACAGGAATTCCCTGAATGCCTGGAGCCAGGAAGTGTTTGCTAACTGGTTTTAGGGTGCTTTGGGTTTGCTCTTGGTCTTCTGGCAGATAGTGTATACCTCTGCCTGCCTTATCCTTCTTATTCAGAGTCTCGGCGTCAGCCAGTGGTAAGACATTAGTGCCTTCACAGTATTTCCTGGCCAGGTACTTGGCTCTAGGTTCTCAGAAATGTGTCGTAGCTTTCAAAGTTTCCATGGACATCTCATTCTCCAGCTTCTTCCTTTCAAGTTTTTTGGGCAGCCCCTCTGCCCTGGTTGTATTGCCATAGCTCAGGACACTGCCATGTTGAATAATGGTTGCCGATGTGTTCTGATCATGTCCTCAGGGAAAGGGGGCTTACACCAAGGCAGCTCTAAATCAGGCCAAGGGAAGATGATAGCCTGTGAGAGGGGTTGCAGGGGCGTGGTAGACAGCTCATGCTGCTTGTCTGGAGTGGGGGTTTGAGGGAGATCCACATTTGTTAGCATTCCCCATGGCTGCCAGGCTGCTGGCTTTCATACTATCATAATTGTGAGACTGTGGGTTTCCCCCTGCCAAGCTGGGGACAGAAACAGGGCACACCCAAAGAATGAAAAGCCCACGGCCGCTACCAAGACCCCTTTTATTTGATGAAATGCTCCTCGGAGAGTTGTGAGCCTTTGTTCAGCCTCTAGAGATTCAAAAACACTAATATTGAAAGGTTTTGCCAGTGTCGTTTTTGCTTCTTTGAGGCAGTAGATTTTTAGAGGTCCGGTTCTGCCTTTTTGTAGGGCTCCTTTCCTGTTAGCTTTATGACTGCGATGTTTTCTTTTATCTCTCTGGACGTATTAATGATGTTTCCTCTTCAAAGAGTCTTCTGTCACCGAGTTGGAATTTTTCAAGGTGTGTTTGTTTTGCCCTCTCTTTTTCATGTTGAATCTTTGTTCAGGTACCTTGTAGTCCTTGGTATTCGTATTTAAAAGTGGGAACTCAGTAAAGTGACTGGAAGCTCTGACTGTTTAGGTGGGCTTATGGATCTCATGGCTTATGAGATTCTAGTATTTGCTTCGAGGGTATTTGTTTGTTTGTTTTTGCAGCATTGGGGCTCAACCCCAGGGCCTTGAGTGTGTTAGGCAAGCGCTTTATCACTGAGCTGTACACCCACTGCAAGGGAATTATTTAAAATTTATATTTTATAGGAAGTATATTTGGTAGTTCTAGGAAGGAGTTAAATTAGATCTGAACCTTATAGTAAAAGAAACTATTTGCATAAAGAATGTAATATAGAAATTCAAATTCAGAAAAACTAGGGGAAAGTGATAGTGGTTATTTGCTAGCCAATAAAAGAGATTTATTTACTTATTTGGGGGCAAATCAGGGGATTGAACCCAGGACCTCATACTTGGTAAGCATGCATTTCAACATGCCTTGACCCTAAGAAATGTATTTTGAATTGCAATCTAAAGATTTAAAGTAAAAGGAAAACATTTGATGGCTTCAGAGGATAGTCATGTTCTCATTGTCTTTATTTTATATTTTTTTTGATGCCGAGTGCACTTTACAACTGAGTTTTTAAAATTTTGAGACAGGGTCTTGCTAAGTTGTTTAGGGCCTTGCTAAATTGCTGGAGCTTGTTTTGAACTTGCGAATCCTTCTGCCTCAACCTCCGAAGTTGCTGGGATTATAGGTGTGTGCTGCTGAGCCTGGCTCCTTGATGTCTTAAGACATGTGAAACTTTATTTTATTATTTTTTATTTTTTTAAAGACATGTGAAACTTTAGATTTGTGCATACTGATAGCTTCCCAAAGAGGCATTTCAGGAGCTGTGCTCAGAGCTAGCAGACAAGTGTCAGTGTGTCCATTCCTAAGGGATGCTTTGTTGGCGTTCATCTGTCATATTGCCAAAGTATTGATCTCTTGAGGTGATAACGTTAATAGGAGACATTTGGGGCAGGGGCATTATTGAGCAGAGGAGATTGCTAGAGAACCAGAACATAAAGAAAGGCCCTCCTACCCCATAAAATTCTGAGTTAAGGTGGAAGTGCCAGCCACAGTGACCCTATCAGGAACTCACACCTGATTCCTGCCAGGTTGTGGTTAATGTGGCCGCAGTGACTACACCTCACCACTGACGGAGAACCCACAGAAATGCCATTTATTATTGGGAGTATTTTCCTAGGAATGGAGGAAGTAACTTGCCCTTTCCTAGTGATTTCAGGGACCCCAGGACTAGCGGTATAAACCTCTGCCCTAACTTGTAAACCTATGGGCACGCTCATGTCAGAGGATGTGGCTGTGGCAAATAAAGTGTCACTTTAGTTGGGGCATGCCCTCACAACCTGTACAGTGTTATTATTTACGGGCTTGCTAAACCTTTAGAGATCTTGCATTACTTTAAGGGAAAAGGTGATGGAAGCATCTTATGAAACTGAGTGTAAGCCGTGTTTCTGGATCATTAGTAAGGACTAAATTTCAGCATGAATGGTAGCTTTACTCCTATCTGGTCCTGAGATAGCATTGGCGTTTTATTTCATTGTCCACTTTGATTAATTAGTAATGATTGCTTGGAGCAATTCAAGAAAGGGTTGTGAAGCTATATCTGGGGTTCAATGGAAAGATGACGTGAAAAGATTATTGACACCTCCTGTGGGACGGGAAAGAGAGGCAGTGTATTAGTCTGGTTCGTCCCCTTCATTTTGATAGTTGATATGTAGTTTTGAGCTTCCTGAATTTAAGCTCCAAGAGGGTAGGAACCTTACACATTCAGCATCTAGCTAGCTTGGTACTAGGCATGTAATGGACACTGGTGTTGTTGAATGAATAAACTAAGACCAGAATGCATAAAATATCTCAAGTGTTCCAGAGTGAAGCAGGGACAGGGTTAGGTACCAGCTCTCGAATACTGATGTAATTTTCCTGAGTGATATTTGCAGGTGCACAGTACAGACACCAAAAGAATGTGGTTCCCTACTTACCCACCAGGGAGCGTCCATTAAGACTGAGAATTTAAAACATGCATGTAGGGAAGGATGGTGTATAAGAAAGTGCTAAATTACTAATCTGGTCCCAGAAATGAATGGCATAGATGTGAATGCAAAGTACTTTTATTTTACTTATTCCAGTGTCCCTGTGTTTTGCTTGGGAAAGACTCTTTTATTTTAACTTTTTCTATGAGTTGATACTATGCCCTCCCTTCTCATTTTTGGTGTCACTAGGATGGAATGTTTTGACTATGAAAGAGTTTTGCTTCAATTTAAATGCCAAGGATCCATTAATAGAAAACAAATGTCATGGAGACTTTTAAGTTAGGCTGTCGGGTTTGTTTCCAGAGAAATTATAACATTTTTTTTTAAGCCCAAGTCACTGAAATGCCTTCATAGTGTGATCAATGCATTTTAAAAAGCTTTATCCAAACTAATTGGCAGTCTGCTTAGAAAGAAATAGGAGGAATGTGCACTTTGTATTGTGTTTACGTTTCCTGTGGGGAGTCACATTTAATATAGTATTTGAGAACAGGGACTCTGGATTCCCACTCTTAGGGCTGGAATCTTCATCTCACTCATTACGTCCCCTTAGTAAAGGTGTTAGGCAGTGATTTCCTCTTTCATGAGGCTGTTGTGAGGATTAAATGTGATTTGTTTTTTTTTCTTTTCTTGCCTTTTAAGGTCAGTGAAAGAAAGAATCAATTTTGTTTTCAGTTTTTCATGTGGCTTTCATTGCTCCGACACTTCATTGTATACATTGTGCTGGGGTTCGAACCTGTGTCCTTGCACATGCCAGGCTAGCACTGTACCCACTGAGCCACCACTCCAGCCCCTAAATATGATTTCTAAGTAGAGCCCTTACACCTGTGCTGGACCCATAGTAGTAGCTCAGTTATTATCGTATATTGTTAATATCATGATGTAGCTACTTTATTAAGTGGGTTTGTATCATTGATATTTTTGTTGGGAGGGGACTCAACTTCACCTTAGTATTAATTAACTATAAACAGTGATGGTTAATATTTATATTTTTGTGTCAATACAGGCTGAATGTCATTTTTACAAAATTTGATGAAGTCCAGAAATCTGGAAACATGATACAGTCTGCAAATGGTGAGTAAAAAAAATAAACCATGCTCCTGCTTTTTCAGTTTTATGTCAGCAATGCTTATGCTATTTCTGAGCAGCTGAACTAGATATTTTAGTAAGTGTTTCTAGGTCTTAAAAACTTAACCTTCAAAAAAAAAACAAAAATCTTAACCTTCATTCACCCACTTTCTCTGGCCAGAAACTTGGAGCCATCATTGGCTTGTTCATAACCCATATTGAATCTGGTAGCTAATCCTGTTATTGACTTTACTTTTAAAATGCAATCTCAGTTCTCACCATCGCTGCTACTGTCTTCCTGGTACAGGTTGTCATAGTGTATTACCTGGGCAGTCGTGGCAGCCTCTCACCGTATCCTTGCTTCTCTTCTTTCTCCACATTTGAAATCTGTTTTGCACATAAGCAACCAGGGTTATAAATCAGGTGCAGCTAATTTTCTGCCCCACGTCCACACCCAGACTACAATTGAGTGGCTCACCATGGCCCACCAGCCCTTTTGTGATGAGGCATAGACCACCAGTCTGATGTCATTCTTACATTCTTTCTGAAAGTTCTCTCTGCTCCTGCCACATTGACCTTCTTGCCGTTTTGAACATTCTGAGCTCTCTTGTTTAGGGCCTCTGTGCTTGCTTTTCCTTCTTCCTGAACCATTCGTTCCCTGGTAGTGTTTGCCCTCCCCCACTCCATCCTCATTGCTGCAGCATCACTTCCTTACAGAGGCCCTGCGGAGCAGCTTGTCCAGCCCTCCAGGCGAGCTCATGTCCTTACCATGCTTGATGGTTCATCTTATCATGGCAGCAACATAATTTTATTCCCACTGAACAGGAGCTTAGTACTTCAAAAATCCCCCTCATACGATAGGTATGCAGTAAATATTATTGAATAAATAAAGTGAACTACAGCCTGTGGTTTCCAACTCCTGTACTCCTTTCACTATTAGTGTGAGTTGATTCTTGAGATCAAGCAGGTAATTCTTGGGATTCCGGAAAGGAGGAGAGAAAGAGTGAATTACTGTATGAATGAAAATGCATCAGAAAGTCAGTTGCCCCCAGAAAATTTAAAACCGTGGATGTTTCATTGCATCATACCTCTTTGAGAATGTTTAGGTTGTAGATAATACCATAGCCTTCAAAATTTGAATATCTTGAGTTCATAAAAATGTTTGTATGCAGGCTGGAGCGGTGGCTCAGCAGTTACAGTGCTTGCCTGGCATGTGCAAGGACACAGGTTCAACCCCAGAACCAAGTACATAACAAAGTGTTAAGCAACGAAAGCCACATGAAAAGCTAAATAAAATTGATTCTCTCACTGTCCCTCTGTCTACGGAAAAAAAAAAGTTTGTATTCTTGTGTGTAAGGTGATAGAATTCATGTCTTTTGACTCATTCTCTCTGCTGTGTACTTACCATTATTTCATTATTACTCCTAAGAAATTTTGCTTTGGATAACATGTTTCTTATAAAATTTTCAAAGTGATCTAAAATTTACTTTCATTAATCTCCCTTATTTCTTTTTCATGATTATAAAAACATAAACCACATTACTACAAAAATGAATAGCATTTGCCATAATTCAACCATTTACCAACAAAAATCATTTTTCAATTCCCTATTTTTTTATAGTTCATTTTCCTTGTAACTGTATAATTTGTATATAATTTAAATCTGGTATAATTTTCTCTGTTAGCCTATACTTTTTAATGTGTGTGCTTTTCACACCATGTCCTTGGTAGAGCTGGAAGCTGAACTCTGGTGTCGGAGCTGTGGCCAGTTACGAGTGGGATTGATGGGTGCCCAGGGGTGGGGACCAGGGAATTCAGGGACGTGTGCTTTTACTTTTGTGTTCGTGTTTGTGTTGTATTAGTTTGTACTTTGTAGTTTGTGTGGTTTCTCAGTTTAAAAATCATTGCCACTAAAATAGGACGTAGAAGTAGTAGGAGAAGAGCAGGGCTGTACTTTGTAGCCTGTACTCTCACTGTGAAGCTGAATCACATTACGTGCCAGCATTTAGGAAAAGCACCACATCTTTGTTGGGGCCTGGTTTAGAAGAGTATGTATACCTCACTGTGGACTTCACCGAATGTGAAAAATATGAATTAAACATCAGGAGTATCAAAGTTGTGTGGCACTGGATGCAACACAGCAACACATCATGTTCTCAATGCTAGTGTAAATGTTGCCCCCACATACCCCACCCCTGTCTTTTTCTTGGTTTTCAAGTTTACGTGGGCTTAAGGTAGGGTTAAAGATGAAAATAGTTCTATTAGGCATCCGTGTTAAAAATAACAAATGGTAAGGAGGGCAATTTAAAATTTCTTAGCTCCTTACTGTATATATGTATGTATGTAGTATTATTATTTAAATGGTTGCAGCCAAATATGTTTATTTAAAGGAATGAAGTAATGTACATGCATATGTATAAAGGCTGTACAGTTTCGAGGCTAAATGATGTTACTACTCTGTTTACAGTAAATTTGAAAGCTCAGTAAAATGTTCAGTAACTGTCAAATAACAAACCACCTAATTTCCTTTTCTAGGGTCATTGAACATTTCGGTGGTGTGAAGAAAATTTGCAATAGCAGTGGAATAAAATCTGTCCCTGCACCTCCTTCTTCTGCTCCCCCTTCATCATCATTTTTTTTTTTTTAATTTTTGCTCACCAACTCCTAGTGTAATCATCCTTTGAACTTTTCTAGACTTCATAGCATTTGACTGTTGTACTTTCTCTAAGCTCAGGCGCTCTGCTTTCTCCAGTTGTCAAAGAGCTGAAATAATAGACCTCCAAGAAATTTCAAATTAAACAAGCTTAGATTGCAACTTTCAGAACTTACTTATTTTGTAACTCCCTTGGGATTTTCTATATTGATCATCATGTGTCTCAGATCTGTAAGCCTTTAATTTATTTTTCTTGCTCTATTGCACTGGCTATAACTTCTTGCACTGTGTAAAATAAGATTGGACAGCCTTGCTGGTTTCCCATCCTGGGTCTTTCGCTACTATATGTGATGTTAGCTATGGATTTTTTGCTTTTTCTTTTTATCAAGCAAGATAAACTGTTCTCATATATTATTATTATTTTCTGAGTTTTGTCACAAATAGGTGTTGGGCCTTTTTTGGTAAGACATCAGCACATTTTCGAAATTATGAAAATATGTATCTAATTCACCTCCTGAAATTTCAGTTTTTTAAATATATTTTTTATTGTTGTTGTTTTGTGTACCTAATTTCTGTTTCTATGGTTTTGCCATTGGGACATTTTGTACAAACGGAGTCATAGAGTGTCTAACTTTTCTTTCTGCTTCTTTCACTTTAGCACAGTGATTTCAAGGTTCATATATGTCATAGCACCTGTCAGTAC
>PVKS010017935.1:18039-29074 GCA_004027875.1 Aplodontia rufa
TTTTTTTTTTTTTTTTTTTTTCTAAAGAGAGAGGGACAGTGAGAGAGACAGAGAAAGAGAGGAATAACTTTATTTAGTTTTCACATGGCCTTAGTTGCTCCAACACTTAGATGTGTATGTGGTGCTGGGGTTTGAACTTGGGTCCTCATGCTTGCCAGGCAAGCGCCGAAACCACTGAGCCACTGCTCCAGCCCCCCTAACCTACTTTCTAATGAGGCTGCAATTGCGTTTTAGGAGTTCTTTATGTGTGCTGGTAGTATCCAGTGTAAGGATCTAGCTGGTATAACCTTACGATACATGATTTGGGAGGTGGAGCAGAGGCTGAGCAGTTACAGCACTTGCCTGGCATGCATGAGGACCCAGGGTTCAAACCCCAGCACAACATACACAACTAAGTGTCAGAGAAACAAAAAACAGATGAAAATATAAATAAAATTCATTCTTTCTCTCTCTCTTATTCTCCCTCACTTTATCTTAAAAAAAAAAAAAAGATATATGATTTGTAAATATTTTCTCCTGTTCTGGGGGTTCTGCCCTCACTATGTTGGTGCTATCGGTTGAAATATAAAGGTTTCAATTTTGACAAGTACTAATTTATTCATTTCTTTTTTCTTTTGTTGTATGAACTTTAGATGTTACACCTAGGGGATGATTGGTTGTCTGTGGCCTTCTGGTTTTTTCTTCGTTTGGTCTGTCCTCTTGGTCCCCTTCAATTTGTTTAATGCTTAATCCTAGGCCTTTTTCCATCTTAGGCAGTACCTTCTTTCGAGTTAGACTTTTCTTTGGGTATTATTTTATTTTTTAATAACCATATCACATTCTTTCCATAAATGTTTGTTTCCTATCCAGATCTTGCCTCTGCGTGTGAAGCATTTGTCTGACATTTCTTCTTGTTTTGCAACATGTATCTCCAGCCAGATTTATATTCTATTTCCAGCTGAAAGAGAGAGCAAAACAATAAATATAAGTGCATCCTGAGGTTTGTTTTTTTTTTTTCCTGCTTCGTTTACGCATGACTGTTCTGTTATCCACCCAGGCAGGTAAATTTAGCTTAGTTGTCATCTTTGATATCCCTTACCTCACTTCTGATGTACATCATCGTTAGTCCCTGTGGATTTTAACTTAAGTATTTCTTGAACCCATTCACTTCTCCCCATCTCCAGCACTCTGATCAGGTCTAGTCTTTCCTTGCTTGGACTACTAAAATGGCCTTTGAGTTTGTCACCCCGCTTCCATCTTCACCCCTCAGTCTGTTGCTGTACAGTAGATCCTTGCTACAGTCATGAGGATGGGTGAAACTTGGCAGCAGAAGAGATGGAGACTGGAAGATTTTCTGTTGTTCTCTTTTTTCCCTTCTCCAAAAACAGTGTTAAATAGCATTTAAATGTTGCCTGAACTGTCCTTTCCAGGTTAGTTAGTGAGATTTTCATTTTTCCAAAGTCTGAGCACATTGGACCTCTGCTTTCTTAGAGGTGAACACCACCTATATAGCCAAACTGTTAGGTGTGTAGCAGGCATAGCTGGGTGAGGTCTTCAGAGCTGGGAGCTCTTCTGATCACCTTCCTTTTTAATTTGTTGGGAACATTTCAAATGCATATTAAAGTGGGTGGAATATGATAATGAGCCCTCATGTAACCCTCACCCCGCTTCAACAGTTATCAGTCCCATGAGATTGTTTTCTCTCTACCCATCAGAAATGATGAACTGGGCTGATGATGAAGTTGTCACCAATCACTTCATCTGAGACAGGTTCAAGATCTGGGCATGTCCCTTTCTCTATTTTTGTAGTTGAAACATGAAAATGGAAATTGAGTGTCAGTTCCAGAGCAGGTGTATTTTCAGTGGAATTTCGCAAACACTGGCCTCCTGTGGCCCACACCTTTTCATTGTCATGTGCTAGGCAACAGAGGAAAATTTCTAATTTATAAATCCCATCTGTTTCCAAAGAGAAAGGAAAAACCATTAGCATCATTATATCAATTATATGGTAGCAGGGCTGGGGGAGGGCTTCAGTACCACAAAGGGGGGGCACCCACTTGGGGTCTTAACATCACACTGCAGCTGGTTTCTATCTCCTGTGTTCACAATGCACTTTTATTATTTCGTTGTTTAAAAATCTTTCCCCCCCCATTCATTGCTCTTAAGATAAGCATACGATCCTTACCAGGGCCCACTGCCCCTATGATCTCCCCAATCCCAGGCTCTGTCCCTCCCCAAGGGCCCAACCACATCTGCCTGTGTCACTTCTTTTTGTGCTTCCTTTAAGATTTTAGCATGCCACTTTCCTTGTGTTTTCTTTTATCTGGCCTCTACCTGTCCTTTTGAAGTTGACTCAGCTCCATATTCCGTGCACTGAAAAGCTCCCTGCCCCCACTCCCTGCAGTGTGCAAACATTGTCAAGGATCCCCTACTTCATTGCCTAGCTGTTGTCACGTGTGCAGGTTTACATGTGGTGATTAAGTGGCTTATGTCTATCTCCTGCATTGGATAATAAGCCTCCCTAGCGTAGGGGACTGTTTGTTGTTTTTGCTTATTCTAGGACCCAGAAGCCTCACAGTGTATTCTTTGTTCTCAGTTTCGGTGAATTTTTTCTGACTGGTTCTTTTAGCAGGAGTCAGATTTTACTTTTTTCTCTCTTAGTAATATTTTTTGGTACTGGGGATTGAACTGAGGGGTGTTTAACCACTGAGCCACATCCTTAGTCCTTTTTATTTTTTATTCTGAGATTGGTTCTCGCTAATTTGCATAGGGCCTTGCTAAGTTGCTGAGGCTGGTCTCGAACTTGCAATCCTCCTAACTCGCTGGGATTACAGGTGTGTGCCACCATGGCCCTGTCTTTTAGTAATTTTGATGGTACATGTGAGCACTTTTTATCTTAAGATGACTGGATTCGTTTTCCTTCTACTTTCCTGCATGCATTCTTATATACTGACAAGATTCCAGAGAGTGGCATATGAGTTGGAGCTGAGGAAGAGCTAAGTACAAGGAGAGAATGAATGGCGGCATGAGACTCCCTTCCAGGGTCCTAAATGGCTTTGGGATTGGGGTTCCAATCACTTGTAGGCCTGTGGCATTTGATGGACACTGCCTGTTGATGGAGGTGCTACCTAGGCTGACCCAAAAAGTATCTTTTCAGTGATTTGTGTCTTTTAAGATCCTATTTGTGAAAACTTAGCAGGCTGTACCTGGAATAAGGACTTGACAGTTACCCATTTAGTGAGTGGCAAATATTATCGTTGTTCATTTTGAAATGTGGTTGCCCACATTCTCCCAGGATATGTAGGCACAGTGTGAGAGAAAAACTAGAATGTGATTGAAACATGTGAATATTCTTTCTTAGTAAAGGTTTCTCTGCTGCTCGTTAGCAGTGTGACTTTGGACAGATGACCTAACTCCTGTGAGCTGCCATTTGCTCAGCCGTCATTTGTACTAAGTACCCGGAAGAGATGATACGCGGAATGAATGAGATCATATGTAACATGCTTAGCATGGGAGGTATCTGGTGCCTAAAATGATTGATTTCTCCTCCAGTTGCTCCACTTTGGCAAATATTCACTTCCTAAATAAAACGAACACCATTTGAGACTAAGTTTGTTTTTTTTTTTTAAAGAGTTTCAGGTTATTTTGGGGCATGCACTTAAAATGTATGTTTTCTTTAAATTGACAATAATGTTTTGTGAAAAACTACAATTCACATAGCATGCAATCATCATTTATTACATACAGTGATAATATGTAACTTTGATCCGTGGGTAGCCAGCTGGATTGTTCCTACCTTTCATCTGTTATGAATAATGCTGCTGTGAACACTTGTCTGAACCCATGTGGACATATTTTTGTTTGAGCACCTGTTTTCAGTTCCTTTGAGTATGTACTGTGTTCCTAGGAGTAGACTTACTGAATCATATGGCAACTCTGTTTAACTTACTAAGGAACTACCGAACTGTTTTCCAAAGTGGCTGTACCATTTTATATTCCCACCAGCAATTTCCAACACTTGTTTTTCATTTTTTAAAAATCATAGTCATCCTTGTTGGAAAGGTATCTAGTTGTGGTTTTGATTTGCATTTCCCTAACAACTGATGATGTTGGCCATTTGTTGGTCTTCCCTGGGAAAATTTTTATTCAAGTCCCTCACCCATTTTTTTAAAACTGGGTTATATGTCTTTTGTTGTTGAGCTGTGTTGAGCTACGTGAGTTCTTTGTATCTTTTGAATATAAGACTCTTAGCAGATATATGACTATGTCTTTTGGTATCCAAAAGCTTTAAATTTTGATGAAGTCCAATTTATCTATTTTTTCTTTTGTTACTTGTGAACAGTAATGCTCTTTTGGATTTGTGCTAAGTTGGAAGAAAATTAATACAGTGATGATACTCTTAGGAAATAAATGGGATTCATCCTGGCTTGTAGTTCTTGACATTTTCAAAATTATATCCTACGATGTTTAGTTGATTATATTTGTATGGAGTCTATGGACTTATTGTTGTTGTGTTGTTGTTTTAAATAATAGAACTGTGACTAAGAACAGCAGTGAAAAATTGCAGAGTAGCAATGTAAAGTGGGCTGTCTGTAATAGAACACTTCATTTTTGTATGATTCCTCCTTGTTGCTAGGTTACCCAAAGGCCCTTCAGCTTTGAATGGCAAGAATATGGGAGTTAAAAATATGTTGCTATATAGATGCTTCTTTTTTTCTTTCTTATCTCCATATAATTAGCAAACCCCTTGAAGCAAAAATTACAGTTTTTTCCTTTCATGAATTTCAAAAAGTAAATTATTTTCTAGTTTTTAATCATGCAGATGTGCTTATGCTCATGGAAGAATTGGATTTTGAGACTGAAAGAACCAGTAATTATGGACTAGTCAGTGTCCTTTATCTGCAGCCACTTAATGATCTGTAATTGGATTTAATTGAAGTGAGGCCCATGCACATTCATTTGGTTAAAAAAAATATGCACGCTGTTGGGTTTCTTAAGTAAAGCTAACATGTTTATGAAAAAGATGGAAAGTGTCGTGCCAATTAAGTCCATGAAAATCCCATAATCTGTAGCTAAAGATAAAGACAAAATATTCACAGATTAAAACTATAAGCAACTAGGTAACATAATCAAAAAATTACTAGCCTTATACATGAATGTACCTAGGGTGTCATTGTGCTGCCAAAATGCACTTTGCCTTGGTTCTACAGTAAGAAAATTTTGTAACTTGAAAACTGTTACAGATACTTCTACTTTATCGGAAGTCAGAAATACCTATTTCAGTCCGAAAACAAACAGACTAATGCTGCATTGTGTTAGGTAAGGTCTGAACTATTGCCAGGTGTAGCCAGGACAAAGCATTCATTTAAAGGAGAATCTTTACTAAGAAGCCAAGCCATTATTATTCACTCATAACCGTTGAAATTGGCGATTATGACTAGGTGCATCAGGTGCCGCTAAGAGGTTCCCACCCTTCCCCCTTATTTATTAGACTCTGCATCTTGTTGCAAGGTTTGGGGTGGTGGTTCAGTATCTTTGGGAATGTTTCTATAGTCACAGATAAATGGGTAATGTGTTAACAGGGCTGGCAAATGTGTTGATCTCTGCTAGGAAGTCCACTTAAAATAGCCTGGAAGGGACTGTTTGTGATAGCAGTTTATGTGACAGGGTGAAATGAACAGCCTATTTTCTTTGTGGAATTACAATTGCTTTGTAATTTAAGACTTATGTTAGGGACATTCTGTTTCTTGAGTGAGGAAAATCAGGTAGTTGGTTCAAAAATGTTTTTCTAATAACAGTTTTAAAGGTGACTCTCTTACATGACTGTTGTCACATAGAGACGATTCACTCCCCCTCCGCCTTTTGAGAAGTCAGTGTTACATACAGTCTCGGCTTTTATTTTGGAATAGGGTGGTAGTTGTCATTGGCGCTGGATCTCACTGAAGAGGCGAGTGGGAGGAGAGTTTGCTGATGCCTGAGTTGCTGCGAGTAGATATAGCTTTCAGAGCAGGGTTTCTATTGCTGCCAAGATCGTTGACAGTCATGACTGCTGGGAGAGGTAGGCTGTTTTTATATATTCTGGAAAATGTTTGTGATTATTACTTTACCGCTTGACTAGACAGTAAATAAAATTCTTAAAACGTTTTATATTTTGGGGACTGAAAATCATGTAAACTTAAGAAAATAACTGCAGTGAATGTTAATTGCATTTAGGTAGAGGAAAATTATGAAACCTATAGTTATCCGAACATTGAGGTCAGCAGCCTTCAAAGACCAGGAGAAGAGGAGGAAACGGAAAGTTAACGCAGCTGGGTTTTCATCGGCCTATTTATTTCTGCACTTTTAATCTCTCTGTTAGGTCCATAGTATGTGGGTTTTGAGAATGAATTTATTTTTGCAACCACTGGGCATTTGTTACATTTCTACTGGGCAGAAATTGCTAAGCTTCACCATATAGAGAGAATAAAAGCATGTATGAAAGCAATGCAAAGATACAGTTTCTGTCTTAAGAATCATTGTTTAGGGGCTGGAGCGGTGGCTCAGCGGTTACGGCGCTTGCCCGGCATTGACAAGTACACGGGTTCAAACCCCAGCACCCACGTCACATACACAACTAAGTGTCAGAGCAACAAAAGCCATGTGAAAAACTCAATAAAAATTAACTCTCTGTCTCTCACACACTGTCCTTCTGTCTTAAAAAAAAAAAATCATTATTTAAATTTCTTCCTCTTTTTTCCAAAGGGAGAATCTATAAAATGCAAAGGTGGAAGGCCAAACTACACAGGAAGTGTTTTTCACGAAGTCTTGTGGGTTAGCTGTTGCTCTTTCTTGGAGGTTTTAACCATCGCTGAAGCGATGTGGAAAGGCTGTGTGAACCAGGTTTGCATTTTAGGCAGAGGGCATTTGAGAGGACAAGAACAACCTGTGTGCTGTCTGTGTTGTCCTTGGGGATGGTTTTCCTAGCAGGCTTTAATTATTGTCTCCTAAGGGTATTTCCAACCCTTTCACTGAAGCAGGTATTGCTCAGAGTGAAATAGTGCACCGTTACAAGTGTTTGTTTGTCTCCCACTGTGGGGAAAAGGGTGCACATTTGGCACTTTTGCTCTGTACTTTTAGGGGATTGTAAGGGGCATTTCTATCTTAAACTAAGTTTGGTTGAAACCACAGTTGAAAGTTTGGCTGAACTTTGAAATACTGGAAAATACCACACTTCTGTTCGTATTTTACAGTGAGAATTTAACATATACAATGATAGTACATCTTTTTATTTTGTACTTTGTTGTAGTTTTCTGTTTTCAGGGTAGGCTGCTATAGGAAATGAAATACCTGGGTAAGAACATTAAATAATTCATGTTATGAAGTGACTTTTCTTACAGCCCTTCATTTGAGGATTTGAAAGTATGTGACTTATAAATAGCATTTGTCTGAAATTGTTGTATTTTGAGGTCTTCATTTTGTTTTTGTTTTTTTTTTAAACAATGGCACAGTGGTACAGGCAGCAACTGTTTAATGTTAAAGGCTATGGTGGGGAAAGCCTGTGCATTGGAGTTTAAAGGTTTTTTGCATGGTATTTCGTATCACTGTTACTGGGGTGCAAGCATTTGCAGCGCCGGTAACTTTTACCCTGGGTAGCTGCGAATGTGATAGGAAACAAGAATTAGTGTCTGCTTCTTGTGGCCATGGCATATTGAACCATTGATCATTCCATGCTTGTTAAAGGAACCCTTGGCCAGCCTCAGATTCTAACACCACTCTTCTCCCACTATGTGTACAGTGTTTTAGTATTTTCAGAACATGTTCCTTCTTTTTTTTAAAATGATCTTCACAGCAAGCTCCCCAGGTTTTCTGTAATTGTGTCAGTGGCGAGAGAGTTGGAGGATCCTGAGCTTTTGGTCTTCCACCAGTCCTCCTCATAGCTTACTGCTCCTGCCAAGTGGAATGCTGTCTCCCTTCTGTTATGCTCAGACCTGGAGTTTATGGTTTGCTTCTTTGGTTCTGCAGCTGTCCCATTTTCAGTAGTTACTGTAGGGAGTAATTAGAAAATGTAAGCAAAGAGATATGATTAAAATTTGGATTGACACTCACTAACCAAAAGATTGCTTTGAAAATGTGATGTTTCTTGTCGGTTGTTTGCCTAGTAGATTGAGGAGGCAGGATTCTGGGAAAGGAAATCATAAACACACACCATGAGTTTAATTTTAGAGGCAGTTTAGTGTTGTTGGAGTTAAAAGTGTGAAGAAGATGGATAAGGACCTTGTATACCATGCTAAGAAGGTGAGATAACTTTTCAGGGTTAAATTTGAAAAAATTGAGGGAAGAGACTGATTATGGGGTGACTAATAAGAAAGATATAATTTCAGAATGCAGGATAGTCCTTTAGGTGAAATAACGTAGCTTTATGAGGAATTTATTAGTTTTTTTTTTCTTTTTCTCAGTTTAGTGCAGACTGGTGTGAATCATCTAAAAACAACATCAGCAGTCCTTTATGTGGCTTTTGAGATTACTCAAAAAGTAGCATAGTGACTGGATTGTGAGTGCGTTCCAGTTTGGAATGAGTGTGTGACAGTGAATCCTTCCACACGGGAGTGTGCCCCTGCAGGAATGGCTTGTCACCTGGGCAGGCAGCTACTTATCCATCTCCGTTTCCTCTGGTGTGAATTGGAGATGCTGATTCCTGTGCTGCTGTGGTACGTGTAGATGGAGGGCACAGGGGCTTTGGGCCTGGCACATAGATATCATGCTATGTGATATAGGTACACAGTCCATGCAGCAGCACCAGGTGATATAACAGGAAATGGAAGTTGGACCTAGATTTAAGATACGGTTTAGCTTTTTGTGTAGACATGGAACACTTTTTTAAGAAAGCAAGTTGTGCCAGGCATGGTGGCACAGGCCTGTGATCCCAGCAACTTAGGAGGCTGAGGCAGGAAAATCGCAAGTTCAAGGCCAGCCTCAGCAACTTAGTGAGACCCTATCTCAAAATAAAAATAAAAAGGGCTGGAGATGTAAGTGGTTAAGCACCCCTAGGTTCAATCCCCAGTGTACCAAGAAAAAAAGACAGAGAGAAAGAAAGAAAAGAAAGTTGTGGACTCAGATGTGCAAGAAGATCTCTTAATAGAAACTTCCACCCAGTTCCCAGATCTTGGTCTGTAGTATCACCAAACTTCTTGAGAAAGTGGTTGATTCTAGAGCCGGAGCAGAGACTAAAAAGAGATGAATATTGTATGCAACAAAATAAAGTATTACTGAATTTTAACCCAAGATATAAAATAAAAATTCATAAGTCCATACTGATATGAAGAAATGATTGAAGCTGGACGTGGTGGTACACACCTGTAATCCCAGCAACTTGGGAGGCTGAGTAAGGAGGATCACAAGTTGAAAGCTAGCTAGCCTCAGTAACTTAGTGAGACCTGTGTGGTGGCTTAGTGGTTAAGCACCCCTGGGTTCAATTCCTGGCGCACACACACACACACAAACAAAATACTGAATAAATGTATAAATGGAACATTAGGTATAAACATTTTGTGCAGATTTACTCCAAATCATTTATGTGGAGTTTCCACTAGGATTGGGGAGCTTGACTTCTCCCTCGGTGTTGGTGGCACACAGTGACTCCTCCTGAAGAGTGCAATGTGGAAAGGGGGGAAGGCTGACTTTAAGGTGAAGAAATCTGACAAGCATTGCCTCAACAGGCGTCCACTGTGAACACTGACGGTCCTGTTGAGAGCATGCTTGCTTGATGTGGTGCAGCGAGAATGGCATTTTAGCTCTTTGGTCTTTTTCCCTAAAACCCATCCGCTCTGTTTAACCATGGCAGAAACTTTAGGCAGACTCATTAGAGGATACTCTATAAACTAGCTAACTGAGTTTCCTCAAAACTTTCAAGTCCTCTAAAATAAGGAAAGACTGAGAAGCTGTCACAATCTAGAGAAGCCTCGGGAGACTGCATGGACTATGGTATTTGGAATGGCATCCTGGACAGATGACAGATTAAAGGACTAAAACTAAGGACTGCTGCATAAACTGCATTTTAGGTTATGATAATGCATTAGTTTTGGTTCATTAATTTAAACAGAAATACCTTGTTAATGTACTATATAAATGTACTGTATCAAAGATGTGGAAACTGGAGTACATGGGAACCATTTTTACAATTTATTTTTATTTTACTTTTTTTTTTTTTTTAACCTGTGTATGAACCCAGGGGCACTTTACCACTGAGCTAAGTCCCTACCCCTTTTTATTTTTTTTTATTTTGAGACAGGGTCTCACTAAGTTGCTTAGGATCTTGCTAAACTGTGAGGCTGGCCTTGAACTTGTGATTCTCCTGCCTCAGCCTACCAGGTTGCTGGGATCACAGGTGTGCACCACCACTCCTAGCTTATTGAACTCTATAACTTTTCTATAAATCTAATACTATTCTAAAATTTTTTTTAAAAACTCAAAGAAGTAAGGGGGTTAGGAAAGAAGCTATTTTCTTCTGTTAATATTGGAATTATTTAACCATGCTTATAATGAAGGTAACAGTTTAGCTGGAATTTAGGTTATGTTCTTACCTTTTTTTTTTTTAACCTTCCGAGTATTTGAAACATCAAATGTCCCCCATTTAAAAGAAAAGAAAATAGAAAGAGTCGTGGAAGCCAGTAAGGTGGCTGTTTCAGGAATAGGAATCCACCCGGGGGGAGGAAGACCAGAATTAGATAGAGCCGCCTCAGTGGCACTGGAGAGGGGATGCAGTGAGAGCTGTTCTAGGTAGCAGTGGCCACACCTAGTGACTATTTGGGTGAGCAAGCAGGGGAAGGTGTGGTGGGAGATAGTCTAGGAAGAGGCAGAGTTAAGGTCAATGCCACGTTTTGGCTTGGGTGACTTAGTGGTGAGACCAGCTGATGTGGGGAGCTGGGATGCTAGCAGGCTTTCAGGAGTAGGTTGATTTTAGCTTGCGTATAGCTTTGGACCCTTGGACGTAGGATTTTGTATGTGGGTTGATTCAAGTGGGCCTGTATCTTGGGGGCTGCTGTTGGAGGACTGAGATTTATTAGGCCATTGGTCTTGC
>PVKS010017935.1:29174-41252 GCA_004027875.1 Aplodontia rufa
TCTTACCAGATTGCTGAGGCTGGCCTCAAATGTAATCCTCCTCCCTTAGCTTCCCAAGTTGCTGGAATTACAGGTGTGCCCCACTTACATCTGATTTCCTGGTTGGAATTTTTTTTTTTTTTTAAGGGATTGAACCCAGGGACACTTAACCACTGGGCTACATCATCAGCCTTTTAAAAATATTTTATTTTGAGAACAGGATCTTGCTAAGTTGCTTAGGGCCTCACCAAGTTGCTGAGGCTGGCTTTGAACTTGTGATCCTCCTGCCTCAGCCTCCCAGGTTGCTGGGATCACAAGTATGTGCCACTATGCCCAACTCCTGGTTGAAATTCAATCCCTTTATGAAATACTGAGATGGAAATTTGCTCTGACTATCCTGTGTAGAGGGTGGGGCCTTTGGGAAGTGATTAGGTTAGAGTCCTCAAGGTAGAGACACCATGATTGAATCCCGGTGGCTTTATTAAAAAAAAAAAAAAATAAGGGAGAGAGACCAGAGGATATGTGCATATATATGATCAATCCCTGTCCCTTGCTCTGTGCTGCCCTAGGACTCTCCCAGCAAGAAAGAACGCGCCAAATATGGGCCCTTGACCTTGGACCTAACCATGCGCCAAAATAAACTTCTCTTCTTTATAACCTACCAGTCTGTAATATGTCACTGGCAACAAAAATGGACTAATATACTCGACTTTTGTGGTCTCTAGGAATTCATTTTCTTGAGGCCCATGGAGCCAAGGAGTGGTCAGTTTTTCGAGAACAGGGACAGACTCCTTGCTCATCTGATTGCCAGCAGCCAACGTGTGTAGGGTAGCTGTTGAAAACACATCCTCTGCATACATATGTGTATGTGAAGGGTTTGTGAGATGATCCTCATTCCTCAGATGACAAATCAGCTCATAGAAATGGTCCAGCTTGTCAAAATTAGAAGTTATTTCCAGGATTCTGAAGTTTGGAGAGCTTTTTGAATTCTGCGCTTTTCGCCTCTACACACGCTGCCTCCAAAGGCTGGTGTCGTATGGAGATTAACCTCCAATCATTGTTGCATTTTGTCTTTGGGGAATCTCAGCACACTCTGTCACATTGAAATGCCATAACCCTTATTTAGCATCAAGGAGTTGAGCTCTGAGGTCAGGAGACTCTCTGGCCTGTCCCCACCATGGATGTTCAGCTGAGCCAGCCCTGTCACTGCTGGTACTTCACAGGATTATGCACCCCCTTACGTGCTATGCCCATTAGACATGCTGACCCAGTCAGGGCAGACACACCTACCTACTGACATTTGGAGTGTAGAGAATTCACTGTGCAAGCCAGATAGAAAGTTCTTTTGACATAATTAATGTGGTTTCAGCAGGTTCTCACACCAAAGTCGAGGCTGAATAGGTAAATGCATTTGCTTTAAAAAAAAAAAAACCAATGATGTTGGAGGGGGAAATCCCTACAGTCGAAAGGGCTCTATTTTCTGTGTTCAAGATAATTTCTGGAGTCTTCAGTTTACTTGGGTTTCTTTGTTTAGAAATGAAAATCATGTTCTCATGTGGCTTCCTGTATTAGTTTTCCGCAGTCAGATCAGGCTGTGGTAAGCTCTGTGTAGCATGCTGGGGGTCGTGAAGCAAGCCCATGTAGTGGAGGATGTGGCACCTTTACGGAAAGGGAAGAGAAGGGCACCTTACTTTAGGTCCCTTTTCTTGCTGAAGTTGGCTCTCGAGGCATGTATTTGCTTCGTAGTTCATAGCAAATTGGAAATTTCTTCCTCCCCTCTTTCCTTCTCCTACTTGGGAATTCCCCATCAGTGACAGAAACATCTGAGTAATTCCTGCCTGTACCTACGCCGTTGGCAGAAGCTCTGTGGCATGACTTGGCTTTCCCTGGAAAGCCCTGTCTAAGGTACCTCTCGCCACCCTCTGCCTTACCCACTCTCTTCCAGAATTCAGTTCTTTTTCCTTTGTTGTCCTTATCACAGGTTTGTTTCTACAAATGTCATTGTACCCCCTTTTATAGCAAGTTCCCTGTGGGCAGTTCATGTTCCCAGGAACATGGGCCTGGGCTCAGGGCCTGAAAATACGAGGTTTTGAGTATATACGCAAAGGAAAGAGATGATTTTTCAAGTCAGATAACAACTGGTCTCCTATTCCTTCTATAAATTACCTTGACTCTTCTGTCTTCAAGGAAACTAATACTGATCTAGGCACAGCGGTGCACATCTGTAATCCCAGCAACTCAGGAGGCTGAGGCAGGAGGGTCACGAGTTTGACCCTCCTCAGCAACTTTGCGAGGCCCTTAGAAACTTAGACCCTGTCTCAAAATTAAAAAACAAAAAAGCATACTGGGGACTTAGCTCAGTGCCATGGTACAAAAAATAAATGAAAAGGACAGTAACAGTGCTTTGCTTGTTACCTTAAGGAAGAGCGTCTATGCCCGTCCTGCTGTTCTCTTTATGTTCCTCCCCCCACCTTATCACTGTTTTCTCCTGTTATCTTTCCCCCTTTCTCTTCCAGTGCTTTCATGGGGTCCATAAACAGCTGAAAGAATTCTAGCCTCGAGGGGCAGAAAATATTTTTGAACTGGACAGAGAGTTTGCAGTGGAGTTCAAGAGCCCTTGCTTCCAATGTTTCTGCCCAGAATTTCAGTTTCAGAGCACGGGGTGTGTGTGTGTGTGTGTGTGTGTGTGTGTGTCCGTGTCCGTCCCGCAAGGCTGACTTTGGGCAGGGAGAGCAGAGGGGAGCTTGGAATGCAAGTGCTTCTAATTTGGCAGGGAATTTCTCACATGCCGGACTTCAACATAAATTGGGCCGTATGATTATTACAGGGGGAATTGGCTGAGAAGTTGGGCAGTGCCATGGGAAGCCAGTAATGGTAGAAATGTGAAATGTGGCTGTTTGTGCCAGAAAAGAAGCATACTATCAATGTGTGAGGACAGGTATGGAAGTAATTTCAGAGATATGCTTATAGTTTTCGAAAGCGCTTCGAGGCTGTGCTGTGCCTTACGTAGGATGACTGTATTTGTCTGTCCATCCCCCTCTAAAGTACACCTGCTGCCACCTCTTGTGAGTTGACACTTCCTGAGCTTTCCTTTGCTTGCTTCCTGCTTTTATCTTGCAGTTGTGTGGCCTCTACACACGACCACGCAGTAGAATGGATGAATAAGTCTGTAGACGGATAACAGCAAGAAATCCAGTGCCATTTATCTTGTGTTTGCTATGGTACTTGAATGTAATTAAAAGAATTTTCTGAAGCTAAGTACTTTGAAATTGTGAAACAAGTCGTTGTACTGTTTGCTTTGTAATTATGTAAATAATTACAGCAGCGTGAACTCCAGGTAGCTGTTTGGGGTAGGCATCAATAAATGGTGCTAAGGTAGTACCACACTTGTTTTAAGTTTATGTGTGCTGTAGTCTTGTTCTAATTAAAACCATAGAAAACTATCAATTATCATGTGACTTTTAGCTTTTCAAATAAGACTGAAATTATTCAAATTCGAATGAACTTTGCAACAGAGAAACAGACACATTTAATTGTTGGAGAAAATAAGCAAATCCCAAACCTTAGGTATTACTCAGATATATTTATTAGGAAACACTTTCAGATTTTTAAAACAAAAACTATTTTCCCCCTTTTATTGTAATGGATAGTTCTTCCTTGGGCTCTCTTTTTGTGCCATCCTGGGCTTAACTGAGCTAAGGCTCTTGGGGTTCATGTAGACTTCTATAATCGTCATGTTTCTCTGGAGGTAAGCCTGAAAGTAGCTTACGATTCATGGTCAGAGAGTCGGAGTCCTTAGCGAAGTGATTTCATTGAGCGTTCTGGCAGACCCTGGGGTTGGGGTGAAGGGTGCTGAAGCAGAGTATGCAGATGTGAGACGCGTGCTGTGCATTCTCTGTCCTGGAAGAGCTGTGGCCTTGGAAGACATGGTTTCATGCAAATGGCCACTACTTCCAACCTCCACTCCTGCTCCTGCTGAATGAATCCTGGGTTAGATGTCTAACGGAGGGGTCGAGAAGCCAGTCCTAGCTCTGCAAATCTAGCTGGCACCTTAATATTTAATCTAAGGATGACCCTGAACTGGATGGAACTAAATATCTGGTTCCAGTGGAACATTAGATTGGAATTGAGAGCTACATGGACTAAACTCAAAAGAGAAGGGTGCTGACCATGAAATTACAATATAGGTCTAAAATAGTAAATCCTTGAAAGACATGTGCTGTCCAATGAAGTCACAAAAACAGAGCCATCAATTCTAAAGAACCTTTAAGAATCCTCTTCTCTGGCTGTTCAGACACAAATTTGAGTTTATCTCTTATTTCCTTGTTGGTGGACCCCCTCACTAGAGCTCTGTTTTATAAAACTGAGTGTCATAATGATGGCTTCTATATGTGTTGGCCAGTGAGTCCTTGCTCAGTTTCACTACCTGCTAGACATGACTTGTGGACTTGTTCAGTCCTCGGTTCCTTGGTGCCCCATATGGGGGCGTTGCCGAAGTAGAAGGGATCCGGGGCCTATCCATGGGCAGCAGGATGGTTTGTTCATTTCCTTGTCCCTAGTACTTCTGTTCACAAGTGGCTTTTGGAATTTGTTCTAGCTGTGTAGTTAGTGTGGTAGGGTGTTCCTGGGTTAAAGCATCTGACCCTCCCCATTGACAAGTAATACAGTGAGTCACATTGGGAGTTTGGTAGGAGGGCACTGTGGTTCCTTTCTAAATTTACGCCTATTCTGTGTTCATGTGGCAAATACAATGCATGCCTTCAGCAAAGCATCACCCTGAATCATAACTGCTGCTAGTTTTATATGTCTGTTCCCATGCTGAATTGCAGACTCCAGCAGGGAGCTGACTTTCCTTACTGCACCCTAGCTCCCTGCAGAGCATCTGGGACACTGTTGTGCTGAATAAAAAAAAAAAAACACCCAAGAGATGAAGGAAGAAAAATGCCCGTGGCATACTGTTGGCACCCAGAGGTTGTGTCCTCCCCAACCCTCCCAGTGATAGGAAGCAGGGTCCAAACTGGTGCTCTGGAAGTTCACCTGGCTTTATTATAGCAGGATTCCTTTGAGACCAAGTCATGTTTGTGGCGATCCTATACCTGAAATTGAATTTCCACATTATAGGGACGCGTCGGAGGATTTGGAGAGATTTTTTTTTTTTAATTGATGCTACTTGGATGAAGCACATTCCTTTCTTAGCTTTAATCATGTACAGTGTCATTAGCAATTAGGGAAATGCAAATCAAAACCATCCTGAGATTTCATCTCACACACCAGTAAGAATGGTGGTTACAAGAATACAAATAAGGGGCTGGAGCCATGGCTTGGAGGCTGTGCGCCTGCCTGGCGTGTGCAAGGACACGTGTTCAAACCCCAGCACCACATACACATGAACCGTTGGAGCAATGCTTTCATTTCCACATGAAAAACTAAATAAAATTGCTTCACTCTTTCACTGTCGCTCTCTCCCTTAAAAAAAGAACAAAAAGAATATAAATAATAATCATGGCTGGAGAGGATGTGGAGAAAAAGGAACACTGTCAAACTGTTGGTGGAACTCTAAATTAGTACAACTGCTATGGAAATCTGTATGGAGGCTCCTCAAAAGACTGGGCAGGAAACCACCCAGCTACACCACTTCTCGGTATTTACCCTGAAGAATTAGTATCTTACCGCAGTGATACATGCATACCCATGTTTATAGCAATATAATTCACAACAGCCAAACTTCGGAACCAGCATCAGTGTCCGTCACTGAATGAATGGATAAAGAAAATGTGGTCTGTATACATAATGGAGTTTTATTTAGTCATAAAGAAAAATGAAATTATGGCATTTGCAGGAAAATGGGTGGAACTAGGGACTATCATCTTAAGTGAAACAAGCCAAAGTCAGAAGATTAAGGGGCATATGTTTTTTTCTCATATGTGGCAACTCGAGAGGAAAAAAAGGAGAACAGATAGGGGTGGATCTCATAAAAATCAAAGAGAGGTCCCTGTCCCCTTCCCCCACTCTGGGGGAAGTCTGCTCTTTTCCCTATGCTTTACTTTCTGTAAAATAAAATCCGTCTACTACGCTTAAAAAATAAAAGGGAGATCAGTAAAGGAAGGGACACACTCAGTGGGAGATAGGAAGGGAGAGGGGGAAATGCTGGGGCATGATATTGGCCAAATTATATTGTCATATTGTGTGCATGTATATAGATATGCAACAGAAACCCTTCAATATGTACAACAATAATGCACCAATAAATAATGTGGAAAAAACGATGCCACTTGGTGGAAGCATATTCCTTTCTTAACTTTTTCCTTTTCCCTACAAATGACTCTTGTCTTTCCATATAACCCCTGGAGAATTGTCATTGAGCACGTCCTGAGACTTCCTGATACCTGTCACGTGGGGGAATCCCAGAGGAGACATGAGACGGGGGAGTGGGAGAAGCGGGGAGATCCTGGAGAAGGATTGGGTTTAACTACTCTGTTATTACGCATGCATGGATGAATGTGAAGCAAGAATCCCTTCATTATGGAAGGTGATGTTGAAGCAGCTAAAAAATAAAAAGACTTCCTCACAAGGGGACAAACGGATTCTCTCCCTTTGGAATCAGCTTTAGGAAAGGTCACTTCTCAGTTATATTTGTGCGTTTCTTTCCGTCTTCTACCTGAATTAGTGGTATGTCTTTTAAGAGCATTTTAATGGCAAATTCTGTTCCTAGTTCTTCACCTTCGTTAGCATATTTTGAAAGGCTTGCATACAAATAATGAGTGTCTAAAGGGCTGCATTTGCTCGGTACCATTGGTTTTCCTGTGTTTTTACATACTTTTAATCTGCATGAAATCTGTCCATGTAGAACAAAGATGTGTTGGTTCTCGAGTGGCACAGACCCATTCTAAGTGGTGAGAGTAAGTTGGAGACAGTTGGCTTAGGAGCTGAGAAAATTGCTGGTGGATCTGGTTTCGCTCCACTCTGAGGCAGCTCCCTAAGCAGCTCCAGACTTGCACCTGCACAGCTCCTAGTCCAGAAGCGAGAGATGTTCTAGAATTAATTGCTGTGGTGGGTGGGACGGAGCTTGGAGGACTGTCCTGATCTGGCTGCTCTCGTCCTTCAAGGTGAGGGTGTGGTTCCTCTGAGTGAGGGAGGGTGGTTACCTGAGAATTGCTGGGGTTGCCAGTAAAACAAGGGACGTGATGTAGGCCAGGCCTTGGGAGACAGTGATTCCCTTTCATTGAAGATAAGGAAGCTTCTGTCTTTGCTTTTTTCTTTTTTAAACGTCAACTTGAGTGATCTGTGGTGGGGGCTGGGGGAGAAGTACAGGCTTAATGAACCCAGCCTAGCAACAGGTTTGCCACCCAGTGTGACCCGAGCATTTCTTCAGAGTCCGCCGCACCATCCTAGGGCTCTTCTGTTTTGCACTACGCCTGCCTCTCTTCTGGGGCTCTCCTGGCCTGCCCACTGTCACCTGCTCATGAGCTATTAAGCAGCAGCCAGGACGTTTTCCACCTGACACTCAAAGAAGATGGAGCCTTGGTCTCCCCTGCAGCAGCTTCTGCCCCTCTGGACTCAGCTCCCAGCACAGCCTCTAAGGACCAGGTACTGGGGGGAGTTTGCCTCTGGCCCACCTTACACTCCATTTTCTTCTGTGGTTTCTTGTGGGGATTTATTTGCATGGCCCAGCTTCTTCTCTTTAGAGCTTTCTTCACAAGATTAATAAAAAAGTGAATTTTTGAGTTGTCCTGTTTCCATCCCAGCCATCTTCTTACTTTATCTGTGCCAGTAGTGTCATTTATAGAGATAGTTTTAGCTTTCTGGCAGGCAGCTTTTGTCTGAAGGAGAGGCGATCCCTCACTGTATGGCTTGATGGTGTTTCCGGTTCTCTCTCTTTGGAGAAGGAAAGGGATGTCTGGTGCTCGGAAGGCAGAAGTAGCATTGTTAGCCTCCGCTCAGCTTCCACTGTGTGCCTTCCCTTGTTGTACAGTTGTGTTGGAAATGCCAGCATTTCCAACCTGGTTGAAATTTTTATATGCCTTATTTTCTGACAAAAGCAAATGGATGTTTTAATTTTCTTTTTCTGCCTTTCTTCCTTTTTTCTTTGTCTTAAGAGAGAGAGGGACAGTGAGATAGAAATAATCAAATTTACTTAGTTTTTCATGTGACTTTCATTGCTCCTACACTTCATTGTGTGCATGGTGCTGGGGTTCAAACCCACGTCCTCACGCATGCTAAGCAGGTACAGTAACCACTGAGCCACTGGTCCAGCCCCCATGTTTGAATTTTCAAAACAGGGGAAAGGATTGATAGTTTTTTTTTTCTTCAAAATGTATATATGGAAGGAATTTGCCACAGACAACTGTTAAATAGGACTGGTCCTGTTACAGAACTGGTACGTATTGATGAATTAGGGGAGATATATTTATCTTACTCGTCCTATTTTGATGTTGGAGGAAATGGAGAACTTTTGAATAAGGTGGGTGCCATGGGGCACACCTATAATCTCAACCACTTGGTGAGGCTGACACACAAGGATCGCAAGTTTGAGGCCTGCCTCAGCACCTTACTGAAATCCTTAACTGATTTAGCAAGACTCGGTATTGAAATAAAAAAGGCTGGCAATGTAGCTCAGTGGTAAAGCACCACTGGGTTCAATCCCTGGTGCCAAAATAATACTACTAATAATATTCAATTGCCAATACCAAAATAATAATATAATAGTAATGATGATGATGATAATAATAATCACCAGTACCAAAATAACAACAGCAATAACAACAATAGGAAAAAAGAAACTTTGAAGAAACATAGTCTTTTACCCAGACATTTAACTTGGTGAGGTTTGAGATTTTATACCTTCAACTTGGGTTAAAATGAAAAGCCAGGGGTGTTACATGGGCAAGAACTTTAGTTTGGATAATGAGCATAATAACTTTCAAAAAATTTGTTTAGTTGTAGATGAACAGAATGCCTTTATTTTATTTATGAAATTTTTTAATGTGGTGCTAAGGATCAAACCCAGTGCCTTACACAAGCTAGGCAAGCACTCTGCTACTGAACTACAATCCTAGCCCCCATAATGACTTTATGTAAGTCTTACAATCTCTGAATTAGAAATATCTTTCCATTTATCAGGCTTTCTTTAATTACTCTCAACAATGTTATGTAGTTTCAGTGTACATGTCTTTTAATCTTTTCTGTTAAAGCTACGGTTGAGTATTCTATTTTCCTTGGTTCTAGTGTTGAATTGTTTATTTTTGCCTAATTTTTAAGTTATTATTTATTAGGGAGTTGAGTTATTGTACAATCATTAATGCATATAAAGTAAATTTAATATACTATGCTTTTGCTCCTAAACCAGAGTTATACCTTCATCGGCTACGCCCAGTCTCTTGATTCTAGTATATTTTGCCCCTACAACCAGTATAATTGTTTAGATTGTAAATTTTCTAGAATTAAATGATTGCATAAGTATTATTTGGCTTCTCAGTGGTAAAGAGTATGCTACCTTGTTGATTGTCTCCCTAGATCCCTCGCTATCCTCCCTTTCTCTACCTTTCTCCTAACACTCCCCTCCCCCCTTCCCTTCTACACCTCTATGGTTCCCCTAAATTATGTGTTGCTATGCCTATGCTGGGTCAAATACATGAGTTTGACAACCTTTCACACAAGCCTGAGTTTAGTTCCAACCTGCACAAATGAGGGAAAACATTCAACCCTTGGCTTTCTGGGTTTGGCTAACTTCGCTCAGCATGATTTCTTCCATTGCCATCCATTTACCTTCAGAGGCTGCAGTTTCTAATAGCTAAGTAGAACTCCATTTGTGTGTGTGTGTGTGTGTATGTATGTATATATATATATATATATATTTTTTTTTTTTTTTTCCGCCAGAGCTTTTGGATCCATTCATCCAGTGAGGGGCATCTGGGTGATTCCATAATTTAGCTATAGTAAATTGAGCTGCTATGAATCTTGATTCTGCTATGTTGTTGTAATGTGCTGATTCTAATTCCTCAGGGAAAATACCCAGAAGAGGGATAGCTGGGTCACATGGTGGATCCAACCCTAATGTTTTGAGGAGTCTCTACAGTGCGTACTGTTCCTGTCTCTCTACAACCTTTTCAGCATTTGTTACTGTTTGTATTCTTCAGCTTTAGAGTGAGGTGAAATCTTAGTGTGGTTTTGATTTGCATTTCTCTGATTGCTAGTGATTTAGAACACTTTCTCATCTATTCATTGGCTTACTTGATTTCCTCTGTTGAGAAGTTTCTGTTTACCTCTCTGGCTCATATATTGATTGTACTGTGTGTTTTTGATTTCATGTTTTTTGAGTTCTTTGTAAATCTTGCATATTAGTACCGTTTCGGAGGAATCATAGGCCATGATTACCTCCCATTCTGTAGGTTCTTTTTTGACAATTTTGACCAATTCCTAGGTGGAGCAAAAGCTTTTTAGTTTAATGGCATCCCACTTATTGGTTCTTGACTTTAATTCTTTCGCTGTGGTGGGTGTCTTGTTGGGAAAGTCATTGCCCACTCCCATGTGCTGGAGTATTGGTCTAATTTTTCTTCTAGCTGTTGTATGGTAGCTGGTTTAATTCCTGGTTCCTGAATCCATTTTGGTTTGATTTTTGTGCCATGTGAGAGATAAGGATCTAATCTCGACTTCCTGCAAATGGTTTTCCAGTTCATCCAGCACCGTTTGTTGAATAGGCTCTCTCCTCCATGTTATACTTTGACCCCCTTTGTCAAAGATCAGATGTTTAAAGATTTGTGAGTTTGTCTCAGAGACTTCTATTCCATTGGTCTTCATTCCTGTTTTGATACCAGTACCATGCTGTTTTTAATACTGCAACTCTATAGTATAATTTTAGATCTGGTATTACAAAACCATCTGTTTCATCTTTCTTGCTTAGTAATGTTTTGGCTGTTCTGGGTTTCTTATTGTTCCAAATGAATTTGAGAATTGCTTTTTTTATAATGACATTGGAATCTTGATGGGGATTACATTGAATTTGTATAATGCTTTTGGCAGAATTGCCATTTTAATTACATTATTTCTGCCTAACCAAGAGCATGGAACATTTCTCCTTCTCAGATCTTCTTCAGTTTCTTTGTTCAGTGTTCGATAATTTTCATTGTAGATGTCTTTGACTTCCCTTGTTAGATTAGTTCCCAAGTATTTCATTCCGTTTGAGGATATTGTGAATGGCACTGATTTCCTGATTTCTTCTTCTATTCTATTATTATTAGTGTATAGGAAAACTATTGATTTATAGGTGTTGCTCTTGTAGGCTGCCACTTTGCTTTGCTAAATCTGTTTATAAGCTCAGGCAGTTTTCTGGTGGAGTTTATTGGGTTCTCCAGATATAGGATCATGTTGTCAGCATAAAAGCATAGTTTTCCTCTCTTCCTATTCTTATCCCTTTGATTTCCTTCTCTTGCCTGATTGCTGTGGCTAGGGTCTTGAATGAAAGTGGTGAGAGCAACAGCCTTGGTTTGTTCCCAAGTTTAGTGGAAATGCTTCCAACTTTCTCTGTTTAGAACTATACTAGTGGAGGGAATGTCATATATGGCCTTTATGTAGTTAACATAGTTTCATTTGATCCCTATCTTCCCTAGAGTTTTGAGCATAAATAGGTGCTGGATTTTATTCAAGGCCTTTTCTACATCAATTGAGATGATCATATGGCTTTTGCCCTTAGTTCTGTTTAAGTGATGAATCACATTTATGATCTGTGTATATTGAACCAACCTTGCATCCCTGAAATACGAAGCCCATTTGATTGTGATGAATTATCTTCTTGATGAGTTTTTGAATGAGGCTTGCTAAAAACCTTAAGGATTTTTATGTTAATGTTCATCAGGGATGTTGGTGTGTAGTTTTATTTTTTTGATGTGCCTTGTTGGGTTTTGGTATCAGAGTTGTCGTTGCCTCATAAAACGTATTTGGGAGAGTTCCTTTTCAATTTCTTGGAAAAGCTTAATAAGTAGAGGTGTTAGCTCCTCCTCATAAGTGTGGTGAAGCTCAGTGGGGAACCCATCAGGTCCCTGAGTTTTTCTTCTTTGGAAGGCTTTGCTACATAGATTTTAGTGCCTGTTATTGGGCTCTTTA